>JAKUCM010003589.1:0-64960 GCA_023374145.1 Lepidium sativum
GGATCGGATTTGGTTCGGGTATAGATCGGATTCAAGTTCGGGTATTTATTATATATATAAAATCCATATAAAAAACTTAAAAGAAGTAAAATATTTAATAGAAATATGTGTATGAAAACCTTAAATTTAACAAAAAATATTACAGATATATTGTTCTTAATTCGGTTTCTGTTCGGATTCAGGTTTTGTTTTTTCAGGTATATATAGATATAAGATCCATTAGAGTATTTTTTTCGGTTCGGTTCTTTTTTTTTTGGATCGGTTTGGATTTTATGCCCAGGGCCTAGTTGCAGTATCGAAGTGGGAGACGCATGCACAATCATATTAAGTAGAAATCAAAGCTCAAATCAACCATAAAATAAGCACAAAAATCAAAAGATATCTTTGTTTGTTTTCAGCTACAAATAGAAAGCAAAAGAAGAGTATAGTATCAAAAGCCCTTCTCAGTTCCATTCCTATCCACCAAATAACATAAAATCCGAGGGTTAGGTTTTGATTCAAAAAACAAGTTCAACATTGTAAAAAGCCCCAAGAATATCTAAAAAAGATTCAGGCAATGAATCAAGAGACAAAGAAGTGTATAGTGGGAGGTTTTTTAGAATCGAACGATGTCTTGTAGGCAATCAAAAGAAATGAGTGATCTTGATTTTCTCTCTCTCCCGGAATAGACAGCTTCTGCAGATTCACCGTGTTCTCCTTGCGCAGCCATATCGATGAGCATGTAAAGTTTCTTGATTGGCATCTGCGTGCGTTGAGTATGAAAACCATTGTTAAGACAGACAAACAAAAAACAAGATCTTAAGTAGCAAAACGTTACAAAAAACTTACGTCATCAAGAGCTTCTGCAGCTGCGTCGACATCATCCTCTGAGAAGACGTTAAGCTGCTGTAGAACCTGTAAACATAAAGACAAAAAATTGAGAACTTAAGCAGCTTAAGAAACAGGACTGATGGACAATCGTGGTTAACCAATTTGAAATCACGCAAAGGGGAAAATTGAGAAGATGTTAGAGTTTTTCAAAGCGTGGAAATGGAAAAAACAAATTTGAAAAGTACATAGTTGACAAAGTATTACGAAGAAGAAAACAAATTGCTAAAGAGCATTTACCTTCTTTGCGTCCCTCTGTTTTTCAATGTTGGAACAGAATAAAGTGACAGAGAAGGTACCACAGATACCAACAGAATCTAAGAAGGTTAGTTCACTTGTTGTCCCAAAGACAAGAAGTTTCTTCCCCTGTCAGACAAAATATTTTCACCAAATCAGAGATGTTTCCACTGTACGAAAATTGACTTATGATGATCAAGCATAGAAGAATATGGGTAAGAAATACAGAATGGTAGCGGAAGCACCTTAGGAGGAAGCCTTTTAAGAAGGACCATCATCGTCTGTGAAATTATGTTTGAAAAAGCGAGGACCGATTGGTACGTACTCCAACAGTCTGCAATATCATAAATATAAGGGACCGCCTCGAAGAAAAAAAGCTACAAAAGTATGCTAAGATTATTGAGCTAAAGAAAAAATAAAAAAATAAATAGCAAGTAAAAACACCTTTCAATATCGTCAAGGATAATTATGCTCATTGGTGATTTATATGCATCCTCAAAGACCTGGTTTCATTCATACATAAACCAATTGTCAGTGGACAGAACAAAACACTAAGATGTAGATTGTTTCCAAAGGACAGACCTTGACAATGTGAGCACATTTTGTGCTCTCAGAAAGACCAATCATAGTTTCTGCAGAGACCTACAAAACAGCAAATCAATATGACACAACGAGAAAAAAGATGGTAAGGTCTAGATCTGTTGAACAAAGAAACACGGACACTTACTATCTTAACATATGGAAAAGTCACTATCGATACCAACAGTTGCAGCTAAAGCAGTTTTCCCACTGTCCAGAAGAGAGGTTTAAATATCAGCAAAGGCACAAAACAGCAAGCCAAAAAAGAAAAAATGTGGGTAACTACGGAATATACCTTCCACTAGGCCCCCTCCAGAAGGCAAGTGACAAAGAGGACTTCTAGTACTAACTTTAACTTGCTCGACTAGAAGCATAGCTCTTTTGTAAATGTGATTATGTCGATCACCAGAATCCACCATCCCATTGAGTCTACATACATGTCAGAAATATCAAATTAGGAACTGAAATATCAAAACTCGCAGGTCATGAATACATGCGTGCCAAGTGGCCGCTCAAAATACAAATAGATTAATAGAAAAACAGTAAAAACTATAAGAGTAGAATTCCTTAATTAGGAATCAGCAAAAGATAATAAATACTTGGAGTAATTTCTTTATCTAATGTGCAACAAAGCTTTGGCTCTAGAACCAGTATAGATCAATTCAGTTGCCCTCTAACAACGATTACAGAAATCCATGGAAATTGCCTATAAGAGATAAGAAAAAGCAGGGCCCAGGTAGTAGAAAGTAAATATTGCATTTTCAGAACATGACTCACAGGAAAGAAGAGAATTACTTTGATTTTGAAACTAATATCAACATATATATTATAATTATATATTGGCGTGTTTCCATCAAGAAATATCCCAAATCTTCCAAATCACTACACAATTATTAAAACAATTACCTGCAGCGCTCCAGGTCATCTGTGGATGCTCCGAATGCTGGCTGAACTTCATGGATTGCATGGAGAAAATCCTCCATAGTAATCTTGATATTCTCTTCTTCTACTGGCTTTGTAAGATCATCCATACTTAATTGTCTATTTAACGCATATGATGTAGCACTTTTAACAACACCTTCAAGCTCTGCACCACTGTAATTTTTTGTTCGAGCAGCTGCCAGACAATATTGATATATCACATTAAAAGGACACATTTATGCTAGTAAGTAACTCTTCAGAAAGTGAGACTGAATTTCTAAGGTCTTCCTAATATAAAAAATACAAGAGGATTTTGAAAAGAGTTGTATCATCATTCAGTTAAGCGGTGATATTTGGATTTGCAGAACAGAAAACATTCTGTGCTTTGAACAACGAAGATCTGTGAAGCCATACCAAGCTCTTGGAGATTGATATCAGCACCAAGGAAAGAATTTTCCTTCATCTTGTTTGTATGAATCTGAAGAATTTGTAGACGGCCATTTTCATCAGGAAGGCTTATCTCAACCTGAACTTCCAATCTTCCAGGCCCTATATTTTAAATAATTCTTTAACATTAAGTCTAAAGTCGCATGTACTACAGTCATTTCCAAAGTACAAGTAAGTAGCAAATGTGCTTCGGATGGTATCTTCTCAAAAGACAAATAGAGGAACCTATGATATTAAAACTAAAATATTCTGTTACAGCTTAAGGTGCAATTGAGTTAGAAAAGAAATGACTAATATCTAGTACCATAAGGATAGAGATACCTTAAAAGAGCTTCATCAAGCAAATCCTTTCTGTTTGTCATTCCAATAAGCAAAACATTGTTCAAGGCCTCCACACCATCTATCTGGAGAAAAGTGTTAGTCACATCTGTAAAATTCAAAAATAAAAATTTGACAATAGCTTGATCTTTGACTGACCTTTGTCAAAAGCTGGTTTACAATACTATCATGGACACCTGTGCCATCTCTGGTTGAGCCTCTTGACTGAAAGTCACAAAGCATGCAATTGTAAATTTCTTATTGAAACTCATACAACAAGCAACTCTCAGGGAAATTATTAATATATACACTCCACAGATAATTATATCAAAACAGAGTAAGAAGCAAAAATTATTCCCCAGATTTACAACTTAAGTCAAATCTACAACTTCAAACTTTGCAAAATTTATCTCCTACAATTTATTAAGAAAAGAAAAGACACACTTTTGTACCTTACAAATAGCATCAATCTCATCAAAAATAATGACATGCAATTCACTTGCATCACCTGACATAAAAATGAAGAGTGCACAATTAGCATATGTATACGAAAAAAAAACACAAGCTCAATGTTTCCTTACCAAGGTTCCTCTGATCTTGTTCAGCATCGGCAAATAAGTCTCTTACATTCTTTTCAGTTTCACCAACAAACTTGCTCAGCACCTCAGGACCATTAACGATCTATTACACCAGCAAAAGAACAACAAAAGCATTAAATATGTAGATTCTGGATCAAAAGCAGTAATTCAACTAAGAAAATAAGTTTATGAGACATTAGAAGGTTGTAAACAATTAAAACAAACAATTAAGATAGGATATGAGGCTGGCAACGAATAAAGAAAATAACGAGATAAATTAAACATTCTCGCAGAAGGTGGTACCCCAATTTGGGTAACAAAACATTAAACGATCAAACATTTAGATGTGAAATTTTTGGATAACAAACTAATTAAAACATACAATAAACTAAGGAGTACAAGCCTGTAAGTTATCACAACTCTTCTAGAGAGAATATTACAAAATTCAGAAATACCTTTGGATCCTTTCCATTGAGCATCTTTCCAATTTGTCGTGCCATAAGTGTTTTCCCAGTACCAGGAGGCCCAAAAAGAAGCATCCCCTTCACATGCTTTATTCCCAATCTGCAAGATCAACAACGATAAAGTTAGAAGGAATGTAGATACAAATAGTCTAACACTTGCTTGAAGAACAATGAACCAGAAACCTGCTGGTGACATGAGGAGGAAATACACGAGACGCAAAAGCTCTTCTAAATATATCAGAAAACTCTGCACCCAGACCACCTATGCCCAGCGACTCAAGGTTAAATTCCTTATGTTTAAATATATTGCTGCTAGCAGCTTCCCGTTGGTTCACAATCTGCATAAGAACGTACAAGTTTAAAGTACTGATAAAAATAGCAATCCACATCTGTTTCCATTATATATCAAACACTAGATGTGATATTATGTTTAAAATTGTCAAATGTAAGATTAATCTTCACTTGATAGTATTTCTTAGAGTAACTGATTGAACTATACCACTATAGAAAGCTGTAAAAACCATACCTTTATGCCACTTGCGTTTGATGCTTCAAACACAATATATGTATCGTTAGAAAGCATCCCTCTTTCGATGCCCTTTGATTGATTTTGACCCTCAACATCAGCTCGATTGACTGTTAAAATGTAATTAGTTCCATGATACTCAAATGTCGCTTTCTGGCCTACGGTCAAGACCTGCAGCAGTATGTATTGCTTTAATCAATACAGCTACAATGATTTTGAGGGATCTAAACACCAAATAACCATATAAATGAAAAATTACGAAACACTTGGGTAAATACATCACCTTAAGCCGAATATTACAGGATTTTAAGTATAGTCACCAAATGCAGTCACTAGAAACCAATTTTTCAGGAGAAAACTAAGTGAATTATCCATGTACACACTGCTTCAATTTGAAAAAATCTACCAATTAATCTGTTTTATATCGACCTCATATATTTAGGCATCATTGTCTCTCTTATTTGTCTCTCAAGTGCATGCTTAAACTACAGTGTAAGACTTGTACATCACTAGAGGATAGAAACCAAACATCTAACAAGGATTAGAGAAAGCAGAATAAGAAATCTCTCAACCTGGTTGGTGTATTTCCTCTTGAGCTGGGTTGAAAGGAGAACAGCATCAACCTGTGAAGTAATATTGATAGAGAGGTTGTGTTCAATCACAAAGCCTACAAAGATGTCAAGAAACATATCATAGATATCAACAAACCTGCTCGCTTTTAGTCCCTTTCTTTACAAATTCTAACTCAAGCGTCAACATAGCCAATTCAAAATTTTCTGGAGGAACAAATCTGCAAGATAAAGGCAGTATTTGGAAACCAAAAAGTCCCAAAAGATTATGATAAAAAGATGTATGAAAATTACCTGCTAACAGATACCATATCACCAGTCGAAACTCTAGCATGGCGCCTTTGAATAGCATTCAGAGCAATATTTCCATCACGGATGCTTCCATGTCCAGTAATTATCAGTTAAGTTGACAAAAAGTGAAATGAAAGGAGCAAGTCCAAAAATTTTAAGACGAAGGACTAATTGAACAGTTCAAACACCAATAAGCAGCTCAAATCTTTAATCATCCATGAAACTAACCTGAAAATCAAAAAGTATACTTGGAAACAACTAATAACTAACAACGCACATAGATCATTTCGCCAAATTAGATTGGATGATATAGAAATTCGAAGGGAGATTTCGGAAATTTCACAAGTATTGACAAAATGAGCCATTTCACATAAACAATCAGTACTAGTATCGCATTGTAATGTGTAAGCAAATAAACCGTCAATTAAAAAAGGATATCAGAGAGATAGAATGAAGCTATCGGCGACGTTGGCGAGGAAGAGATCGGAACCGGGAACAGAAAATTGACGGAGATCGGAAGAGGAGCAGTAGGCAAGGTTGGTGAAGGCTAGATCTGCCGACGGAGTATTGGTCACAGTCATCGTCATGACTTGCGATCCGTAACGACCAGCCATGGCTATTTCGATCTCAGAGGCTTCTTTTGATTTTTTTGAATCCTTAACGAAGAAGAATTAGAAATGTAAATGGAAGGAGAAGGAATAAACAGAAGATGACGTCTGAAACGATATTTTATATGATCTTAATTAAGCTGAGTCGTGTGTTCGATAATCCTAAATTATGAACTCGATGTTCTTAAACCGGACCATACAGACTGGTCCAATAAGGCTGATCATTTGAAGTTTTGGGTCAGATCCAGATCAAATCCTTTTGAATTCAGATTTTCGAGTCTAGAGACTTATAACCTATTTAGTTTTTTTTTTTTTTCATTCGGTTCAAGTATCTCTAAGTTTGGATCGGTTCTAGTACATATATAAAGACCCAAAAATTTGGGTTCAGTTCGGATTCTTTCCGGTTTGGGATTTTAGGTCTAGAGACCTAAAACTCATTCGGTTATTTTCTATTTTTGGGTTTGGTTATTCGGGTATCTCCAGGTACGAATCAGTTCGTATACACATATAAAAATTTAAAAATTTTTAGGTCCGGTTCAGGTCCTTTTGGATTCGAGGTTTTGGGTCTAAAGACTTAGAACCCATTCAGTATATTTTATTTTTTGGTTCGGTTTGGTTCAAGTATCTCTAGGTTCAAATTTGTTCATGTATATATGTAAACCCAAAAAATTTTGGGCCGGATTGGGATCCGAATATTTCTAAATAATTCATTTAATTTTTTAAAAAATTATAAATATTCAATATAAAAATCTTAAAATTAAAATTTAACAAAAATTATTTTAAATATTAATAATAATTGTTAACAATGTAATTATATTGCGGGTATCTAGGTATCTATTCTTTTTGGTTCGGTTCGAGTTCAGTTCTAAATTTTTGAATTTAAAGACCTACGATCAATTAGAATATTTATGTCAAATTCGATTCGAATTTGAATCTTATATTTCAGGTCAGATTTAAGTCTTCGAATTCGGATAAAATGCCTAAGCCTAAGTCCAACTGGTAGCTATGTAACTGTTCGACCGACTGAGAATTGGTTTTATAAACTGGTGAAATCCGCTAAAACCTTTATAACCAGTGGTTCGGTTCGAGAAAAATATATGCGCCTTTTTCTTTGGTTTTAATTAGAGGCCTTATTTGTAAGAAGTAATTGAATATGAATACAAAAATCCCATTTAATATTATCCACTAGGTTTTCCTCATTCCACGACCAACAAATGTGTTGCTATAGAACCACACCATGTCTTCGGTTCCTCAATCCAATACCTTACCCAAGGAATAATGAAGAGTAGAAGAGCCAATAATTGACCATCAACATTTGAATATACATAAAGATAGATACCTAGAGTTGTAGACATAAACACGAACCAATGAAAACATCGTCCATAGTCATATAACATATTAAAAGTTTTAAAGTAAAATAGCGATTGATAATTAATTATAATAGACAAGATGCATAGTGCGTTTCTTATACATAAGTAACTTCAAGACTCATGTGCTCTGGTTTCCCATCCATGGTTTTCCTAACGATGGCTTTGTGGTCTCCATCCAAACTACTTTGGGAAGCACCTTCATACTTGTAACTTATGTAGAATATAACATTCTTTGGTTTCAGCTTCTCACTGGCCTCTCAAATGTAATCTTCTTCAGTTTTCTATAACTACCTTGTTGATCTCCAATGGTGGGGGATCACTCACGTGCTGGAATCACATTGGTAAGTGTAAGAGCGAAGAGACGACAAGTAAAAGCAAAAAGAGTTCACTAGAGGGAAGAGAATAACAATGTTGCAAATTCAAGGTCTTACAGATTCTAATTTGAAGAAAAGTGTGAGTTCCAAGTATAGATGCAGCTAGTCATTCTCATGGAGCTCTGATTCTTGCACCTGTGATGATCCACAAAATACATTTACCAAACTTGTTTACATTTTCACACAACTTGCCTACTTCTCAAACTATAACAAAACTCCACTAGACATCGATCTTACCACGCAATACTCTTTATTGTCACTAGCCAAGGCTCCATCAGACAACCAATTGAGTGTTTCACATGTGTAGAATTCATCTATCACCTTATCAGCATCCCAACTTTCATCCACATGCTTGTTACCTCCAAACCCACGAATGGTTACTTATATCTCAGTATGGAGGCATGGATCCTCCATATACAACCATGTGAGGAGGTGCCTGAAAAACTAGCGTCGCTGAACATTGTCTGAAAAGAGAATGGCAATTCGTTGGCCGCATCCATTGCCTAAAAAGTTATGTTGTAGTGAACACAATGTTGTACCAGTGCAGAAAATTACAGTTATGTAAAAAATAGTTTCTACTACATAATCCATATTTATTTTTCGACCCGTATACATCTATATATTTTAAATTTTAAATTATAAATATAAATATAAAATTAATATCCACTGTTTTTTATCAAAACATTTGTCAAAAATATTAGTTTATAACCTACTAGATGCACGGGGTAAAATTTCTTTTAGTCATATTTTTAATATTATGAATAATGTTTTAAAAATCTTAAATAGATTTTAAAGATTTTTCGTACAATATATAGAAATTATAAATTAAATTAATACTTATCATTGTGATACATTTATATATATTTATTTTGTAGAGATTTATTATTTGAAATGATTTTCAAAAATAAATGAAAATTATGTGTGAAAAAATACAAACCAAAAACTTATATTATAGAAGTAGTCACTTCACTAAAAAAATCGATATTTTATAGATATATAAAAGTAGTCATATAGAGATGTAGAGATTGAGATGTAAAAATTTGTTATAAAATCGATATTTCATTGTTATTCAACCTATAAAAATTTAAAAAATTGAGATGTAGAGATTTTCATTCATAAAACACACATATATATATTGATAAAATATTATATTAATAATAGTTAAATAAAATAATGATATATTTAGTTTTAAATATATACATTCATTGATTGTTTGTTTTGATTGCGTTGAATGTAAACAAATGATTGCCTTGAATGTAAACGAAAGAGAAAAATTAAGTTGAAGAAAGTTTGTAAATGAAAGAGAAATATTAAGTTGAAGAAAGTTAGAAAAGTGATTCCCGAGTTGTAATTGTTTTAATGTGTTTATGTATATATAGAGATTAATATTCACAACTCCCTTTTAGATTAGAATTAGGATCTTACGTATAAATAAATATCTAGCAAAGTTTTAGCTAATTAAATTCTGTTAGGATTAGGATTAAAGATATCTTATTATCTCATCACTAATATCGATATAAATTAGGATTAAATGCAACCTCAATGCGCAATATACTATAATAATCTCTTATTATATTACACTCAATATCTTGTTCTATGCTTAGGATTATGATTAAATGCAACCTCAATGTATAATAATATATAGAGATTAATATTCACAACTACGTTTTAGATTAGAATTAGGATCTTACGTATAAATAAATATCTAGTAAAGTTTTAGCTAATTAAATTATGTTAGGATTATGATTAAATATATCTTATTATACAAAAACCAATATTGATATAAATTTTGTCACCATTCTTTTACCAATATAATATGATATAATTATTATTCCTTTGTATAATAAGATTTCAAATAGATATAAATATTTGTGATATAGTTATTATTTTATTTTATTTTAATTGTTTTAAATATATCACCAAAAAATTATGATCGTTGGATGTGACACGTGGAAACATCCAGTTAATTACTAATTTTGAGAAACCTTCCTTTATATAATAAGATGCTCATTTAAGCTTATACTATTATACATACTCATAAAACAAATATATATATATATATATATATATATATATATATATATATATATATATATATCTATCACAAATTATAACTATAAATATTATACACATATCAGTTTTTATAACAAAAAACAATACTAAGTAAATCTTTAACACTCCCTCCGTTTCTTAAGAATGTCATTTTAAACTTAAAAACATTAAGCAAAGAAAGTTATTCTAAAGTACCAATATAACTTTATAACAAAAAAAAAATCCTTTTGCCTCTAATCAAATTATTCAAATGGTATCTAAGCAATTATCACCCTCAACTATTAGGGTATAAAGGATTTTTAGTTTTGCTTCTCAATTTGTATTTGTGTGCAATAATTTAAAACGACGCTCTATTAAAATACAGTCTCAAAAACAAAATCTATTATACTAAAATGCCGACCCAAAAATATATATTCTACTAGATATAGATCCGTGCGATGCACATATTTTATAAAAAATGATATATATACATATTATATTTTAGATAATATTTAAGAATCATATTGGTTATTAATTTTTAAAATTCAACTTTATAAAAAATGATACTGTAAAATTTTGAATCATTAAATATAACATGTGCAATATTCCATGATTTCTAACTTTTGAAATCCAACTTTTATATAGTAGGAACTGCAAAATTTTGAATCGTTTGATTTCACATGTGGAATCCGCTGATTACTAACTTTAAAAACTCAAATTTATATAATGAAATAGTATTTCAAAATCTTGTTGATTACTAATTTTTGAAACCCAACTTTATATAATAGAATATTGAAAAAATGAATTGTTGAATTTGACATGAGCAAAAATTTAGTTGATTATGGACTTTTAAACCCAACTTTATATAATAGGATAATATTTCATAATTATGTTGATTATTAATTTATGAAACTCCACTTTATATAATAGGATACTAAAAAACTTTTCAACATATGGAAGAAGCTCGTCGATTAGTAAGTTTTAAAACCCAACTTTATATAATAGGATACGACAAATTTTTAAATCGTTGGATTTGACATGTGGAAGAATCTCGTTGATTATTTTTTTAAGAAAATTCTATATTAAATTAGATTTATATTTTTATTTTTAATATATAAAATACATAAAATATTTGGTTGTTGGATCTGGCACGTGGAGCATAAATGTTTAGATCTTAATAAGATTTGGATATTATCCTTTATTTTCAATAGATCTTTTGGAAACTTCTAGAATATTCCTGAAACTCTAGGGTTTCTCTCCGTTAGACTCAAAATGCGTCTTCTTTCTTGCAGGTCAAGGGGAAAAATGTAAAACCCGCCTCCCACGGACTGTCCGGTTGGTTTCGGATTGGGTCGAGGAAAGCAAGAAAACCAGTCAAAGGAATTAGAATCAGTCACAGAAAAGTTTTAGAAAAACTGGAAGTTGGGAAAAATGGCTAAGTCCAAAAGATTCAGACAAGGGAGTGAACTTCGGTTAGGACTATGAGCTTTGAATAGGGAATGTTCTGACATGATGTCTGCACCAGAACACGGAAGGTTCGAAACGGACTGACTGACCTTCAGACAAAGATTTTTGGACAATGATCAAAGGTAGGTCGGCGTACGGACAGTGATGGTGCATATCCACACATGTTTTGGTCGAAGATTAGCTAAGCCGGTCGAGAATTGGTACGGACGGACCCTACCGCGGTCAGGGACTGGTTCAAATCAAGTGTTGGTCAGACCGAGTACAACCTTAAGGAAACTAGGGTTAGTGTTTCGTGCAGAATACCTATAATAAAGGATTAAGCCGTCGTTGCCAATCTAATTTCGCGAAAAATAGAGAAAACCACTAAGGCATCAAGGACGATTCGTTGATCAGATTTCATAAAGTAAATGATCGTTCGTAATCAAGGATTCACCGTAATCAACCGCATCGAGAGGTGTCACTATGTGTGCTTATGATCGTTCGTAATCAAGGATCCACCGTAATCCACCATACAAGATGACCAAACCACTAAGTACTATTTGTACTTATGCAATCTGTGTGATTGCAAGTAATGGGAACCCAAACGGCTCAGAAAATGGCTAAGGAATACGAGACCAGGGCGGGACAAATTGAGGAATCAAATAAGACTGGAAAACTCGAGACTAGTTCATTGTTTTAACATTGAACTTATTGTACTAGAACCCTATACTTAAGTATATGCATTCTGAGGCTTTAATAAAAACGTTTTTACTCGAATTTTGACTAAGTAAAAAGGGATAAAAATTTGACTAAGTGTCTGGTCTGTCCACAATCAAACTTAACTAATCCGGACATAAGTCAGTCGAATTAGGATCTCATATGAAGTCCTCCTCGAAGAAATGTTGTGAATGAAAGTGATGACACTTTCGACTTTGTATCTTTTAAGATAACAAACAAGACAAAACAAAAATTTGTTTAAAGTCTTGGTGCGATGATGTTTTTAGAAAAACAAATATAATAATCACGTTCTTATTTAAAATTTGATTCCCAAAAGAAAATGATATTTTTAGTAACTCACAAGTCACAACATTGAATCGTTGTGGTTAATTTTGACCTCTTTTTATGTGAAATACAATCTTTAAACATTATAAAATTGCAACAACATAACGTTGTGCTCTTCGCTATGATTATTATTAAAACGACAAGAACAAAAAAATAATTTATTGTCTTAAAATATGTTGTCTCCGCTTCTGCTGGTTACTATGATGATAAATATAGAAAGTTCAACCAACTTTTTTTTGATTAGCAGAAGGGTTATGCGGCTTTCAATCGGTTATAGTCAACCTAATAAACAACTTAATGTTACTTTGAGCCTTGTCGATATGAGTGTTCCTCCGCTGAAACAATCAACCATGTGTTATTCAAATATCTTCGAGTTTTCCAATCCTGGGCTGTTTTCAAAATACCATTTATCATTGGAGAATTTCGGGTCTTTCCTTTTCATCAACATTGACTTCATCTTCTGGAAAATACCAGATACAATAAACAAAAGGATTTTTTCATGGATACTTAGGTATCTTTGGAAAGTTAGAAATGACAAAATTTTCTTTAATCTTGATAGAGATCCACGATAGGTATTTCGCTTAACTGAGGTTGAGACTGACTTATGGTTTCAGACCCAATGTAGGGCTTAGGTGAAAGCATCAATAATCGAAGGCTCGCATGATTCCTCCAGAGACATTCAATCCCAACCTATGATTGGATTTCCAGGTTTCATGGGTTACTTATGTTATGTGGACGGATCCTGAAAAGACTCAAAATATTTCTCAAGTCTAGGATGGATCTGTTTCTGAGATGCGGTTGATGGTCTAAGCATTGGAGCTCGTGGAATCCGCCGTAGCCTCTCAGCTTGGCACTCTGAATTTGAAGTAATACTATGAGCGATGTCATGCTTGATCGATATGAATATCACAAATGTTGCTATCTCAATTAACTGTTCAGAAGTCTTGAAAATGATGTCATATTCATGTAGATTGGCCAACTTTTAAAGAGTATATAGAAGGCTTCAATCGACTCAAATCCTTTTTCATGCTTTTTTATTTTCTTATATTCCTCGCATTCTCAATTACAAAGTTGATTTTTTGTTCGTAGTGTTAGAGGGCTCTTGAAGAACTTATCTTTTGTAGGTTTAATACTACCTAATTGGCTACCAACATATTCTAATGAAAAATTCATAACGGACAAAAAATGGTATTGATTAATATGAGTTTATGATTTTGAGCCAAAATAAGAAAAGGAAAAAAAGTGAGTTTCCATTTTACTTCATCAAGGCGACTCAAAAACCCTAAAATCAAAAGTTGTATATTTTTCTTGATTTTGATTTTGATTTTGGGTGCTTTTTTTTGGTTTTCTTTTGGAAATTTCCACGCACTGTTAACCCCCACTACTTCTCTCTCTTACTCTCTCTGTATACAGTGCTTTCTGTCGCCTTCAATCGCGACTTTTTGTCACTCGCCCCTCTTTTCTCTGATTATTTTTTATAAAGTTTTAGGGTTTTATTCGCTTTCGCTGACATGAATCAGCAACAACCGGAAGTTTCTGTGGGTAATAGCGGTGGAGGAAACATTGACGCTGTAACGGTGGGGGAAGAAGAAGAAGTGCAGCAGCAGCACCAGGAAGAGGCTGAATCTAGGGATCTAATTGTCGCTACCGAGGAAAAATCATTAGAGAAATTAGCAGACGAAGAGAAAGAGGACGATAATAACATGGATGTTGATACTGTGAGTCCAGCCACAGTTTTCTGTGTCAAGCTTAAGCAGCCTAATTCCAATTTGCTTCATAAGATGAGTGTCCCTGAATTGTGCCGTAATTTCAGGTTGGCTCTTTCGCCAACTTTCACTCCTCTTTTTTCGATCGAATTGGCAAACCACTCAATTCCCTGCTATACTGTATCCTTGTTATTCCAGTGCCGTTGCGTGGTGTGGCAAATTGAATGCTATAGCTTGCGCTTCCGAGACCTGTGCCAGAATTCCCAGGTTAGGTTTTTATTTACTTTCTATCTCTTCATTTACAATGGAGATTCATGGGCAGTTTATGGGGAGATCAATTTCTCATTTTTTTTCATCTTTCACTCATCTCATCTCTTTGCAGCTCGAAGGCAAACCCACCTTTTTGGATCCCAATACATATCTTGATACCTGAGCGCCCAACTGAGTGTGCGGTGTTCAACGTTGTGGCAGGTATTTTGATATCACTTGAACTTTCTTGCTCTGGAAACTAGATTTTTGATTCACCGTTTTAGAGGATTATGATGCAATTTTGTTGACGTAGACTCTCCTCGCGATTCTGTCCAATTTATTGAATGGTCTCCCACTTCTTGCCCTCGTGCGTTACTCATTGCTAATTTCCATGGACGGATAACTATTTGGACGCAGCCTACTCGGGTTTGTGCTCCTGATCACTGGGAATTAGCATTGATTCACTTGTATTCTTTCCATGTCGCACTTGTGTCAAGATATTTACCGCACCCTCATTTGATCTTTGGTATGGATTTTTTTTTGCAGGGTTCTGCTAATTTGGTGCACGATGCTACCTCCTGGCAATGTGAGCATGAATGGCGACAGGACATTGCTGTTGTTACAAAGTGGCTGGCAGGGGCTTCTCCGGTATGTAATTTTATTTATTACCTGACATTCTATCATCGGCTCCACATGCTTGTGCCTGTCAAGTTTACTAAATTATTAACGGAGGGGATACATGTGAGAATGCAAATGAAATTGCTTAATCGTAATCAATTAAATCGGAAAAATCTCTATGTTCTGGAGGAAATGAGATGAAGAAACCATAATTTCGTGGAAGTCCCAACTCTCTGTTTGCTGAATTATTAGACTCCTAGACGGTCTTCCAATTGAATTTCTCAAATCCATTTCTATAATGATCGGCATAAACACATAAGGAATGAGCAACGGATAGATTAAATTGCCATTTCAAAGTAAATGGTCTGAAGGACTAGTATGATGTTGCTTCTTTCCCCAGCCTAGTTTTTTTTTTCTTATAGTTATTGTAGTTCTAGCTATCTGAATAATAGATCTAAAGGTGGCAATGATCTGCACTATGATCCTTACATTAAGGATACTAAATATAAGCCGCTTTAGTTATATTTTAGGAATTTATCCTCTTTGTTTCCTTTTTTCAATTGAAATCAGTATAGGTGGCTGTCTTCCAAGCCTAGTTCTAGCACAAATGCAAAGTCAACTTTCGAGGAAAAATTTCTCTCGCAGAGCTCTGAAAGCTCAGGTAATGTTCTACTCATCTATCGACTCATTTTTGTGATGATATGTTTAGAACTATGCCTTAGTCTGACAATTTCTTTCAGATACCTAGGTATGTGAGAAGATCACTGCAATTTGTTATGCTTTCATTTTATGGCATTAGTGCATTTTGTATTGCTTTTTGTGATGGTGCTCATTCTCGACTATTTGTTGCAGCTCGGTGGCCCAACTTTCTCTGTGTATGCTCTGTTTTCTCATCCGGCTCTGTTCAACTTCATTGGTCCCAGTGGCCTTCTAACCAGGGAAGCACTGCACCGAAGTGGTTTAGTACAAAGAAAGGTCTTTTAGGTGCTGGGCCTAGTGGGATTATGGCTGCTGATGCTATTATAACAGACAGTGGTGCCATGCATGTAGCCGGGGTCCCAATTGTAAACCCCTCAACAGTTGTAGTATGGGAGGTGACCCCTGGCCCTGGAAATGGACTCCAGGCGACTCCAAAAATCTCTACTGGCAGTCGTGTGCCACCATCCCTTAGTTCTTCATCCTGGACAGGCTTTGCTCCTCTAGCTGCTTACTTGTTCAGCTGGCAAGAATATTTGATATCCGAGATAAAACAAGGAAAGAAGGCCAGAGAGCAAAATGCCACTGATGCTATATCGCTTAGTTGCTCGCCAGTTTCCAATTTTTCTGCCTATGTAAGTCCAGAGGCTGCTGCTCAGTCTGCAGCGACCACTACATGGGGATCTGGAGTTACTGCTGTTGCTTTTGATCCAACTCGTGGTGGTTCAGTGATAGCAGTTGTTATAGTTGAAGGTATTATTCTCATCATTGTTTGAACCTCATTCTGTTTCCATGACAGTTGAAACAGTTTCAGTTTTACATTGAGTTGTTGGCCTATCATATAGAAATGGTCATATATTTAAGAGCTGAGCTGCCATATGAGAAAATACTAGTTTTGTTTTGTGTGGTAAACTGAAACAATGTCGGTCTATTGTTTAATCAGAATGCTAATCGATTGGGTCCACAGGGCAGTACATGTCTCCGTATGATCCAGATGAAGGTCCTTCAATCACAGGCTGGAGAGTACAGCGTTGGGAATCAAGTGTTCAACCTGTCGTACTGCATCAGATATTTGGAAACCCAACTTCAAATTTTGGTGGACAGGTCCCCACTCAAACTGTTTGGGTATCCAGAGTGGATATGAGCATACCACCTACAAAAGATTTTAAGAATCATCAAGTAGCTGCAACAGGACCAAGTGTAGATGCACAAAAGGAGCCTGATTCTAGTGATGACAAGGCTAACAAGGTTGTTTTTGACCCTTTTGATTTGCCAAGTGATATCCGTACGCTGGCAAGGATTGTCTATTCTGCTCATGGTGGTGAAATTGCAGTTGCTTTTCTTCGTGGTGGAGTTCATATCTTTTCTGGTCCAACATTTTCACCTGTTGAAAATTATCAAATAAATGTTGGATCTGCAATTGCTGCACCTGCATTTTCTCCAACAAGCTGTTGCTCAGCTTCTGTATGGCATGATGCCGCTAAGGACTGTGCAATGTTGAAAATCATCCGTGTACTTCCTCCTGCTCTTCCACGTAACCAATCAAAGGTTGATCAATCAACTTGGGAGCGGGCAATTGCTGAGAGGTATGTAATATCTCTTTTTTTCAGCTTCTCTGCTTGCAAAGGAACTTATTTGTGACTTGAGATGTGACTGCATTCTTTTCATAACAGATTCTGGTGGAGTCTTTTGGTCGGAGTTGATTGGTGGGACGCAGTTGGCTGTACACAGAGTGCTGCAGAGGATGGAATAGGTATACTTTTTAGTGCTTAGTTTGGCAATTAAAATTTATTTAATGTCTACACTTAGAAATGAACTATTTCTTAGTTCTGAAACAAGCACTGTATATAGTTAGTCAGAGTTTATATTGTAGTACTGGAGTTAGTTTTTGTTTTAAGTCATTCAAAGGCTATTTTCTCTATTGAAATATTTAACTTCATACTAAGCGTTGAATAATATAACCTTTAAGGAGCATCTTAATTTAAATTTATACTGCCTTGTTTGAATGGTATTGTCTGAAAGCATTGGATGATGTTGTTTCTCTCTCTTGATAATTACAGTTTCACTGAACAGCGTGATTGCTGTCATGGATGCTGATTTTCACTCCCTTCCTTCGACACAGCACAGACAACAATATGGACCTGTATGGTTTTTAAAATAGTACCCAACTCATCTTTTCTTTTAAAATTTCTGAACTGTTTGCTTGATGGTACCATTTATCATGTCTTCATAAAACTTTGTTTAGCTTGTTCTTTTTGTTTGGGTTTCTATATTGTAGCTCTATAAAGCTACACTATTCCAATGAGCATGTAGAGCCTATTTTTGTTGTTCTTTTGTATCAAACTATACGATAGTGTAGCATTATATGGCTAGATTTCAACCCAATAAAAAACCAGAGAAAAGAAAGAACAACCTGCCTAGCCACTACGGATGCAACGCATCTGATGGACTAACTCTAAGTCGCTGAATGGGATCTTGGCAGTTTATTGTCTAGATTCTCTGTGATTTTTTTCATTTTTTCCATTTTGGTTGGTTGAACTGTTTGGTAAGAAGTTGTATTGTTATGCTTTTCAGAACCTAGACAGGATCAAATGTCGGTTGCTTGAAGGAACCAATGCTCAAGAAGTTCGGGCCATGGTTCTAGATATGCAAGCAAGGTTGTTGTTGGACATGCTTGGTAAAGGAATTGAATCAGCTCTAGTGAATCCTTCGGCATTGGTTTTTGAGCCATGGCGGGCAGATGGGGAGACAATATCAGGCATCAATCCTGAGGCAATGGCTGTTGATCCGGCTCTTGTTTCCAGTATTCAGGTATCTCTGCCTCCAAGTCTGACGATGGTTTCCCAGTTTTCTACGTTTATTAAATATGGTCATATACGGATGAAAACCTGCGAAAGGTCCACTCAGTGTTTTCTTTTATAGAGTTGTTTCTCTTTGCTGTGTTAGTTTTGATTGCTTACTTTTTATAATCAGCAGACACATGCTGTATGTGTATTAGATTAAATTGTGTTGCACAACTTGAAAAAAATTAAGTTAGAGATGCGTGTTAGAGATGGCCACCATGGTGTTGACATTGCTTGCTCGGATTATAGATCTCATATCATTGAATATGAAATATACCATATCACTATTTTTTTTATGTACTAGTCTGGTTTCCTGTTGCAAACCTTTTTTTATACTCTAACTCCTTTTCCGTTTTATATCCAGGCATATGTGGATGCTGTTCTTGATCTTGCTTCTCATTTCATCACCCGTTTAAGGCGCTATGCGAGTTTTTGTCGGACACTTGCAACCCATGCTGCTTCTGCTGGAACTGGCAGTAATCGCAACGTAGTTACCAGTCCCACACAAAATGCATCATCGCCTGCAACAACTCAGGGTCAGTATGGGGGGGGGGGGGGGGCTAGATTTTCTTCAGATCTGTCAACTATAGTGTATTGTCAAGCTTTTATTTCTACTTAAGTTATGGGTAGTACAGTTGGTTATTATACAACTGATGCGTATCCTCACTCTTTTACGTAGAATATATCCTGACATGTCTAATATCATGCAGCAGGCCAACCTGCTACGACTACAAACTCCAGCGGAAGCACACAAATGCAAGCTTGGATGCAAGGAGCCATAGCGAAAATTAGTAGCTCAAGTGATGGAGTATCAAACTCTACTGCAAACCCAATCAGTGGTTCAGCTACCTTCATGCCAATAAGCATAAATACAGGGACATTTCCAGGAACGCCTGCTGTTCGCCTCATTGGGGACTGTCATTTCCTCCATCGATTATGCCAGCTGTTGCTCTTCTGTTATTTCCAGAGATCACAGGCTTCACGGTTTCCCCAGAGAAATGCTGATAGTTCACAAAAACTTCAGACAGGGGCTACCAGCAAGTTGGAAGAGGTAAACTCTGCTAAACCAACTCCTGCCTTGAACAAAATTGAGGAAGCTCAGGGATTCCGGGGTCCTCAGTTGGGTGCTGGAGTTAAAGGGATTGATGAAAATTCTGCTCGTACAACAAAGATAGGTTCTGGGAATGCCGGTCAGGGATATACTTTTGAGGAGGTAGACAACTGTATTCCCGTGTTCTCTTTATTATTATACAGTTATACATGGATTTCTGCTACCTTGAGAATAGATAATCTAATCACCATGGGTGAGAATAATGGGAGCCCTAGGTTGTTTGGTGGGTATTGTTGTAGATTTTAAACGAAGAAATCATTGCCATGTTGAAGATACAATAATCAAGAAAGATTCTTTAATGACAAAACTGAATTGACAACTTATGCTTCTGATCTTCCAGGTGAGAGTTCTTTTTCATATACTAATGGATCTTTGCAAGCGAACAGCTAGTCTTGCGCATCCCTTACCTGGCTCTCAGGTAGGTAGTGGAAACATCCAAGTTCGACTGCACTACATTGATGGAAATTACACGGTGTTGCCTGAGGTAGTAGAAGCGGCTCTTGGACCACATATGCAGGTATTCTGTGTTTATTGTATGAATGCTGAAGCTTTTTGTTTGTTCTTGTTAATGTTATTTGCTCTACTACATGATGAAATACGATATTTTGAACTCTATCTTCTGACTTTAATATTTATTTTAAAAAATACTGAATAAACAGAACATGCCTCGTCCAAGAGGAGCTGATGCTGCTGGTCTCCTACTCCGGGAGTTGGAGCTTCATCCGCCTTCCGAAGAATGGCATAGAAGAAATTTGTTTGGTGGTCCCGGGTCAGAGCCTGAGGATATGGTCCCTGCTGAAGATGCTTCCAAGCATGGCAATTCCATATATTTACCTGATACAAGCTTTTCTGGAATGTATGATGGATACAACAGAGTCCATAGTCTTTGGCCAAGAAAACGCAGAATGTCTGAAAGAGATGCGGCATTTGGTTCAAATACTTCTGTGGGTTTGGGTTCATATCTTGGAATCATGGGTTCTCGTAGGGATGTTGTCACAGCGACATGGAAAACTGGTCTTGAAGGAGTTTGGTACAAGGTTACTCTCATACTTTTCCTTGGAACAATTTTTTTACTGTAGTATGATAAACGAGTAGAAGGTTCTTCCATTTCACCTTGTAATATGATTGTCTTTTTGATTGCAGTGCATAAGATGCCTAAGGCAGACATCTGCTTTTGCTTCACCCGGATCTTCTAAGCAGCCAACTCCAAATGAGCGAGAGAGCTGGTGGACCAGCCGGTGGGTTTATTGCTGCCCCATGTGTGGTGGAACGTGGGTTCGTGTTGTATAGAAGATCTTGCCATCTACTACTTTGATTTTGATCGAATAACCAGAAAATCAGTGAATTTGAGGAGCAAAGAGACCAAACCAAACCAATGGGCTAAACAGTTACAAGGTTAGCGTACAAACATGAAACTATTCACCTTACTGCCGATGCTGTCAAGACTCTTCTTCTGCAAGTTAATTTTGTTACTTAATCCTGATTCATTGCGACCTGAGGGATCTAATCACTGCCCAAAATGCAAGTCTCGAATGGAATCGAAAGCGAGGTCTCTACAACTTTTAAGACAGTGTGTGGTGTATATTGATTTAATAGACTTAGTAGTAGCCCTTTTGGTCTCTAGAATTTGTTTCTTGTGGACTGTAAAATCTTCAGGCTTCAACGTCATTCTTTAGTTTCTCATCGGTATGTGACCTGTAACTTAAGCGGTGTAGTGAAGCTGTAGATGACATGATTACTTCATGATGTTGATGGTGAATTAGAGAATTCGTGATGATAATTTTATGCAAGATCGTTTTTGTCATAAAAAGTTTCTTTTAGTTGAGTTTTGGACTCTTCATACAGCAATAGAATGAAAGAATATTGTCAAGACATTAATTTTGCTATCTGTCACTGAAGAGTAAAGACTTTAAAATTGGTTTCGCATCTTTGTCAACTACTCAATCACGGCTAATATATTTTTAGCTTAAGCTAACTAAAATCAATAAAAAGTGCTCGATAATTTCCTATATCTACGTCGTGGAGCATGTATTGACATGTTCTTAGCTGATCGAAAATATTTATCATGGATATTTGACTTTCCCACTTTTTTTTTTGTCTGTTGATCTCAATAAGATCTAATCTATATTATAAATCTTGTTCCCCAAAACTTTAACTTAGATGAATGCGATTTAGTAAAATCGAATTCAGATAAATACATTGCAGAATTAAACATTTAATCATTGGACTAAAATCATTTCATCGTTTCTGGTTAAACTAAACATTTAATCACTTGACTAAAACTATTTCATCGTTTCGGATTGAATAAATCACATACAAATATAAGGACCCATTAGTTCTTATAACTCAACTATGAACAAAGGCAACTAATTTCACTTGGTCTGAAATAATATTTCACTAAACAAAAAAATAAAGAATAACAATGTTGTACCATATTGAGTTGCATGTTGTTATTAATTTTAGGTAGCTTGTACTTGCATCCAAATGATCCCTCATGGAAACTAAGTTGGGAAGCTGATGGCTTGGACACCAAATTATACCAGCAATATAAGGGTATTAATTAAACTGATAGAAATGTATTTGTAGTGTGCTAGTTTGGTACCTTTTTCTTTAACTCAAAGTGTCTAGTCTGATTTCGTAGATGTATTTTTTTGACTTCTTAAAACAGATATTTATTATATGGTTACAAACTTATAACCTATGGGACTTCCTCGAATGGACTCTCAAATCTCTAATCTAGAATTCAATGGATCATTTTAAAGTCACAACCTCTTCTAACAAACTTTTAAGCTTGTGAGTTCTAACTCCATAAAATATAATTTCCATATGGCAGTGGCAGACCCAAAAAATTTTTTTACTAGGGTCAAAACAGAATAAAATAGTTATTTATTTTGTCAACAATTGAATTGATAGGTTTAATCCATTAGCCCAAAGTATACGTCCTAAATATATTTTTAATTTATTATATGTAATGGAGAGGAATCGAGCTCCTCATGCAAAAATCATTAATTAAATTACCGTAACCACTATATTGAGAAAAACTCGACGAATAAAATAAAATAGTTATTAAAATATATAAGTATAATTCATAAAAGTAATAAAGCTACTGAATTTTAATTAATAAGGTGTCAAAAATGAAAGAAATGCTGAAGTAAAAGATATCAAAATAGTCATGAAATTATGAGTTCTAAAATTATATTATTATAGAATTTTATTTTCCAAATTATTAGGGGTGTCAATTGAATCTTCTAATTTTCAAGTGGGACTTCCATTACTATGGGATTAAAGGAATTTGAGTTATGAATTAGATTTTGTCGATTAAATTATTGGTAAAAAATAAGTAATCATATAGTTCAAGATGATTAACTTTCCCACATATTGTTGGCTTGTTGTTCCCTTCTAACTCACGTGCGTGCATGTGCACATGCAACTTCTCTTCGCACGACGTTCTTAATATCACCACCATTCTTCTCGGAACCCACGATCTCTCTCGTTTAACCAACTCTCTCTCGTCGTCTCACCACAGGAATCACAACAGAAAAAACAGACGGGAGAGAGA
Organism: Lepidium sativum; assembly: GCA_023374145.1. Classification (NCBI taxonomy): domain Eukaryota; kingdom Viridiplantae; phylum Streptophyta; class Magnoliopsida; order Brassicales; family Brassicaceae; genus Lepidium; species Lepidium sativum. The sequence continues at coordinate 23,471 of JAKUCM010003589.1, forward strand.
CAATAATGGAGAAAGGAAAGCCCGAGACAATATCACCCACGAAAGAAGGAGTCGTGGCTACTGATTTCTTCTGGTCTTACACTGACGAGCCTCATGCTTCTAGAAGACTCGTTATCCTCACATCAAACAACTCTTTGGTCCTGATCCTTTCGCTTCCCTCAAGGTCTCTCTGGTTCTATCTTTTCTTTGTTTTGTTACCTAAATACAAACGAATACTCAATGTTATGTTTTGTCTTAATCATACATGCAGATTGTAGAATGTAAAGCTCTCTGTGTTAATATGCTGAAAACTACTTCATTGATTAAGAGAAAACATGACTTTATAATAGCCTTACAAAACAGAGAAAGCGAAATCTAAGCAACATGAAAACATGATAGAAAAGCGGAGCCGTAAACTTTGGTCTCCTCTACTACCAGCTAAAACAGAAACAAATATAACTAATCCAAAGGCTAAGAATCACCTATTGAATCCAACGCTAACTAAGCTTAGAGTCTAATTTGCTCCAACAAACCCTCCCTAAACTAAACTTGGTGAACCAAGTTCTCACAGAGCAAATACCGAGTTGGTTCCTCAATCTCTCAAACGTCTCCCTCTTCAATGGCTTGGTAAAGATGTTTGCGACCTGTTCCTCTGATCCGCAATGTTCCAATTGTATCTCACCATTTTTCACCACGTAGAAAGTGAAACTGAACCCCTATGTGTTTGCATCTTCCATGAAAGACTCGGTTCTTTGACAGCTTTATTGTTGAGGTATTGTCACAGTAGATGATGGTGCTTCCTTCCACGCTATAACCCAGCTCTCCCAAGATTCTCTTGACCCATATGACTTGGCAGACACAAACTGATGACGCGACGTACTCAGCTTCTGTGGTCGAAAGTGTGACTATGGGCTGCTTCTTTGACAACCATGCCAGGGCCAAGTTGTTCTAAGAAACACATACCCAGAGGTACTCTTTCTGCTATCAATGTCGCCTGAAAAATCACTATCCGTGTAGACCACCAACTCTCCAACTCCTTTCTTGTACCAGATCCCAAAATCTGTTGTCCCTTTCAAGTATCTTAGAGCCCTTTTTACAGCCTGTAGGTGTAACTTAGTCGGTCTGGACATGTACGACTCAGTAAACTCACTGTGAACTGCAGATCGGGTCTCGTGGTTGTGATATACATGAGACTTACTATGATTTGTTTATAGAAGGTCTCATCTACTCGTTCTCCATTCTCATACTCAACCTTACTGCCAGGTATCATTGGATTACACACTGCATTACAATCCTCCATCTCAAAACGTTTCAAACTTCCATGGCATACTTTCCCTGAGACATGTCAATTCCTTGTTCTGTTTGCAACACTTCTAAACCTAAGAAGTATCTCATCTTTCGTAGATCAGACATATCAAATTTCTTTTCCATTGACAACTTAAACTCACTCATCATCAACAAATCATCTTCAGTGTATATCAAGTCGTCTACATATACACTAACAATGAGAAGATTACCTTGCGGGTTCCTTTTTATGAATAGTGTCTCTTCGTTTTCAGATTTCTTGAATTCTTCCTTAGTAAAGTACTCCTCAACTCTGCGGAACCACGCTCTTGGTGCCTGTTTTAGCCCATATAACGCTTTGTGTAGCTTGTAGACTTTCTCTTCCTTTCCTTATATCTCGTAACCTTCTGGTTGTTGTACATACACATCTTCTAGGAATATTCCGTGAAAGAAAGCTGACTTGACGTCTAACTGAAAGATGTCCTAACCTTTCTGAGTTGTGGTTGAAACGATGATCTGAATAGTGTCCATGCGTGCGACAAGTGCGTAGAACTCAGTATTGTCTATTCCATGCTCTTGTGAGTATCCTTTAGCTACCAGCCGTACCTTGTATTTGCTCACTTCTCCAGACTCGTTCAACTTAGTTTTAAAAATCCATTTCACTCTAATACACTTAGCTCCATTTGGCAGATTTACCAATTCCCATGTGTGGTTCTTCTTAATGGATTATATCTCAGCATCCATAGCCTTTCTCCAGTGATCATGTTTATGAGCATCTTCAAATGTTGATGGATCCTCATAGTTGTGCAGTACCATATTCGCTTCATCGTCTTCACCGAGTGCTTCATTTTCAGCCACATAGTCTCTCAGATAATAAGGAGGTTTTTTTCTTCTTCTTCCCTCCTTGACTGTTGCTTGAGGTTGTTCTTGAATCTCTTCCTCTTCTGCAACAATCACATCAGCTTCTTCAGTCGCTGATTATGTATTTTCTGCTTCAACATCACTGTCATTATCATCCCACAGCAGATCATCATCAGTCCACTTCATCTCAGACTTAGTGTGATCTTGGTCTTCATTCCAATTCCATCCCTTTGTCTCTTCAAATATTAAGTCTCTGCTCACTACAATCTTCTTGGTTATTGGATTGTAGAGTCGATAACCTTTCGATTCTTCTGAGAATCCGAGCAAAATACATACACTGCTTTGTCATCCAACTTTCCTCGCCTTTCATTCGGCATATGTGCATGTGCCAACCTTCCCCATACCCTTAGATGTTCCATATTTGGCTTAACTCCGCTCCATGCTTCTTGTGGTGTAGCATCCTTTACCGCAAGAATATGGCATTTGTTTAATATGTAGAAAGTCCACCTTACAGCCTCTGCCCGGAAAACTTTTGGAACCTGTCTCATTGACATCATTGATTTCACCATATCATGATTGTGCAGTCATTTCTTTCTGCTACTCCGTTCTGTTTCGGTGTGTATGTCGTGGTTAGTTGTCTTCGAATCTCATGTTCTTTGCAGAAGGCACTGAACTCAGTCGATGTGTACTCCCCAACTCGATCACTTCTTAGGCACTTGATTTGTTTTCCTGTCTCAGTTTCCACCTTTTTCTTAAATATCTTGAAAGAACTGAACGCTTTCGACTTCTCCTTCACGAAAAATGTCCAGGCTTTTCTGCTATGATCATCTATAAAGCACAATACATACCTTACTCCACTCGTGGTCATGGGGCTGATAGGTTCACATATGTCCGAATGCACCATCTCAAGAACTTCCTTGCTCTCCACAAGCTCTTCTTAGGTATAGGTTTCCTGGCTAGTTTCCCCACCAGACAGTCTGAACACGTGAACCTCTGCACATCAAAGTTTGGCAGACCTCTCACCATCTCCTTGCTCTGCAACGTCTTCATCCCACTGTGGCTGAGGTGTCCATATCGTTCATGTCATAGCTTTGGTGTGTCTTCAGAGGTTGTTTGCAGACAACGTTGACTTGATTTTTCGGCTTGATTGAGTAGCATGAACATTCTGTTGGAGCTCATTTTGCTCACTGCAATCAACCCTTTCTCCTCGTGGAAAATTTTGCATATCCCTCTCTGAATGATGATCGTTAGCTCCGTCTCCTGAAGTTGTCCGAGACTTAGTAGGTTGTTTTTGAGTTCTAGAATGTTGTATACATCACATACAGTATACACTACATTATTCAACACCATTTTCAAGTTCCCTTTGCCAACTACTTCCATCTTCTTGTCATTTTCCAACTTGACTGTGTGTTTGAAATCCTCATTCATCATTGGAAAACAGATCTCGATCTCCACTCAAATGGTTTGAGCAGCCAGAATCGAGAAACAAGGCTTTTTTCTTGCAATCTCATTCTTCCCAGGAAATGTCATCAGAGTTTTCTCTTCTGTTATCTCGGAGCTCATGTTGAGTTCTTCACCTTCTTCTTCAACATAAGCCATCACTAACATCTCTTCCCCTTCATCAAAATCAGCATAGTTTTCTTCCTCCTCCCACATTGGACATTCATTCTAGAAGTGTCCAAGTCGATGGCATTTAAAGCACTCTATTGTACTCTTGTCTCTGCCACATCCTCTTCCTCTGCCCCTACCATTTGAGCCTTTTCCCCTTGAGTTCATTCCTCTGCCACACCGTGAACCTATTCCTCCACTGTGAGTTACTTTCAGTATTTGATCGTCGACTTTGTCAATTTTCTTGAACTTCTGTTCATGAACCGTGAGTGAGCTTTGCAGTTCATCGAGTGAGATGTGTTCAATCTCCTTGGATTCTTCTATAGACACCACCACGTACATGGATTCTTCTTATACGCTCTTCGTCCGGTTTCCATCAAACCAAAACCACCTGGTTATTGGGAATTCATAACTTCTTCATTCAGATCATTTTAGATGTATCTGTTGTTCTCTTGTTTGGATGGAGATCTTTCTTGTATCTAATCTTATCTACCTTTGTTGGAGGTGGATTGCATCCAGTGGTGACATTTGATCTCAGAACATTATGTCTTTAACCCGAATCAAGAGACTTATTCTTATTACGGTCCTTTGAATCTGCTAACATGGAATGTTGGGTACCACAATGAGCACGATGATTTTCCGAGGATTCCAGGAACTAAGTTGCATTTGGTGAAGGAAATTGCAGGAGAATATTATGAAGGATTGGAGTCGTATAAGTCCTGGTCACAAGTGATATATATGTACATTATGGATGCAACAGTTGGACCTTTTAGCAAAATGAAGAGGAAGCTCTCAACTACACAAAAGTATGACTAATTTACTCTTTTCTCCCTTCTCAAGATCAAACTCTGTTGTTGTGACCCAAGATATATGTATACACAAACTGTATATTTAATATGAAATTAATGTGAAGCAGATGGAGTTAAATCAAGTACTTGTTTCACAATTTGAACTTTCTCAGGGATTCTAAACCCGTGTACCCAATTCAGATAACATTACAGCTTTTTTCGGTGAATACATCTCAATGCTAAAAGACAGGGCAATATATTAAGCTTCTTCAAAACTGCTATTTTGTTGAAACAGCAAATATTTGTTAAATAAGGGTTTCTTCAAAACTGTGAATTGCTAAGGAAGGTAACTATGCATCTTGTGCTTTGGAAAAGCTTCTCCATTTTCTGCCATACCAAAGTCTGAGTTCCTAAAAGCTTCTTCGCTTTCTCTTGTAAACTCGGGTTGCACCTTATAGTCTCTCCGTGGATCTGTCCAGATATAAGTAATAGATAAACGAGTTTTGTTAAGCTTCACAAACGTAGACTCAAAAAACAAGCATACAGACGTCTGTTATATGCGGGATCGTTTACCTTCAAAAACAATTTCACAACCGCCTGCATAAACTCAAAGTCGTTTCTGCAAGAGATCTCATTGATGAAGTAATCCAGAAGTTGTCCTATTGATATAAACTCAGGTCTTTTGATAAGCTCTTCTTCAACATCTTCATCTATAATTTCAAGCAGCCGCAGCTCCATATCGAGAGCTGACGGGGATAGATTCTTTATGTAGTCAGTGAAATCTGAAACTGCAAAACGTAAAAGGAGCTCAGAATACTAATGCAGGCCACAGGTCAACGACAAAAAAAGGCTTTGATTAACAAGGTAAAGAACGACTTCACTTACAGTGTTTTGAATTCCATGAGGTCTTGAGAAGTGTTGAGAATGGAGACTCCAGTGCATCAAACGTCTTCATGCTACTTTGGTCCTTTTTATTCTTTTCCTCATTCTCCTCATGAGCTTGCGGCTCATTCGACTTGAACAATATATCTCCAGAAAGCGAGGGAATCGAGGGCAAGAAAAAAGGAGCCTTCTCAGGTTTTTTTGGAGGCTCTATTGGTTTATTGCGGGCCTATGACACAGCATAAAACATATACTGTGATTAATCTTTATAAAAAAAATGGCAGAACCAATAAAGAAAATTACATAAATGAAAGGTGAGAAGGAAGAGAATATGCAAACCTTTATTATGTCCAAGTTGATCAAACTTTGCCATTGGCTTTTCGGCAATAGAGACAGAGTAACAAGTTCTGGGATCTGCTTATGGGAAAATGAGAAACTGCTAGCTTGTTGAGTTTCAGAATTTTCTAGAACTTGCGTATCTATATCATCATCAGCTTCAGAAGATGTTAACGCAGAGACTGATGGCAGTTTAACATTTACAACATCTTTCCCACTAGCATAGGAATCAATACTTGGAAGCCCAGAGAACATGGATTGGTTAACCCTAATAAGTAACAAGTCGAGAGAAAATTTATTAAAAGATTATAGAAAAATTAACTGGGAGAATTAATTGTTGATGGAAGCTTGATTTGAGAACTTACCACAGGTAGACTCCGTTCTGATCAGAATGGGCAGTTGCCAAAATGTCCATATTTGGTGATAAAGACAATGCTGTTACTGGCACATCGACATGCACTCCATCAATCTGCTTTGCCAAGATGACATCCCAAATTCTAAGACTTCCATCCATGCTAGCTGAGAGGAGCCATTTGCCATCTTCACTAAAGCACAAATCCGTTACACGGTCTGTATGACCTCTAAATTCACGAACCATCTTAATAGCCATAACATCATACAAGCGGATAACAAAGTCATCTGCCACCGTAGCCAAAAGACCTACCAAGTTATAAGAAATTAGCAAAATCAGAGACAACAGTGTGCCAAGGAGAAAATGACAGAAAAAGGATACATATGTGAGAACATAGAAGCGAAAAGAAGTATGGTTGAATCGGGAAAATTTACCATTTATACGATGGTACACAATTTTAACCAATGAACATCCAACATCCCACCGAGACTTAAGTTCTCGCTTTTTGAAGTCCCAAACCTGTATTATATAAATGAAATATTACTGTCTATTTTGAGACAACAGTCAACGTTGTGAGGTAGCTATGTCAGCTAAGCAATTTTTAACTTTAAGGAGAGACAAAGAAAAGTTTCCAGACCTTTACGTCCCCATGATACCCTGCACTTATCATGAGCGTGTTTGTGGAGTTGCAAGCAACTCCAATAACTTCTCCGTAATGGGCAAAACACTTTTTCTCTGATAAATCCAAGAAACTACCACGGCTGATTCCAGATTGGAGGTTGAATCTCTCGATCCATCCACCAGCTGTTCCGACTACAGCAAAGTTTCCACAGGCACTGATTGCACATGCCTATCAGACAAGCAATGTTAAGAGTTAAACCACTAGAGAGAAGAAAAAGAATCGGAACTGCAAAAAGGAGATGGCTTTTAGATACCAATAACTCTGAACATGCTAGAAGATACTGTAGCTAAACTCATTTTTTGTGACGAGAAAATTGGTTAATTGAATGAACTTGTGGAAGAGGGATCAGTTATCTTAAGTCTAAGTTTTCAAAGTAATCACTTTCCACCTATAAGGGGACTAAAGGTACTTTTCTTGTTCAGAAGAGTGATATAAGCCAGAAGTAAAGATTGTCAAGTCCAGTCTTGAACCTTAATTGGTGTTGGATTCTCAGGACATGGTTTGAGGATATGCTCTCCAAGAACAAAGTTCTGAAGTCTCCACACATATGCTTCTGCTGTATCCATATGGCAAGTAACAACATTGCACCAATCACGCTCCCTAATTTCAGCTTCAATTTTTGGAAAGAAAAGATTAACAGTAGTTAGATGTATAGCCAGAAAATAACATAAATTGGTATTCTCTCCATGAGGTCTACCAAGAAACCATTGCACTAATGTAAACCAATCACTTTGAACGTAATTACGGCTCATTTTGTAAAATCAATTGGTTTTAAGTCTTGTTTTGTTCTGATATCATAAAATTAAGAACTTAACTGAAAAAAAAAGCAGCATACTTATATGACACAAAAGATGAAGACCAAGTGATATAGATAAGTACCACAATCAAATGCAATCACAGGCTTCAATTTCAGCTCTTCCTCCTACAAAGAAAAGAAAAAAAAGATCAGCGGAAAATATCTTCCAAGCACACATAGCATATGCAACTACAAACATGGAAAATATCAGTGCTTGTTAACATGGATCAGAACTACCTAAAGCATGCTAACGGGGCATGGGATACTGGAAGAAAAATAAAAAAATTATACTAGCTATACCTTCAGTCGAAGTTTTTTGGCTCGCCTGGAAATGTGTCTTTGCGAAAGCTCTCTACTTTGTTGCTCCTGATGGCGTAAGTAATGTAAAGTGAAGACGGTTACCGTTGATAGAATAAAATAAACAGGGAGAATGCAGACCATCATATATTTCAAAAATCTACTAAATATTTACTAGAACAATGAGAATCACGGACAAACTAAAAAAACACTGGTGAAGAAAATTCCCATCAAAACAAACGTATGGTGAGTGAAAACCAGGAAAACTACTAAATTTTTGCAAGTGGCGTCTAAAGATAATGCTAGCAATTCTGTAAGCTTTTGCAATTAAACCATCAGATAATGAGAAAGATGATTACTAGTTAATTCATCTATATGACAATACTAAAATCTGTAATGTTTTATAATTATTAATTCAACTAATGAATGCCCAAGGGGACTAGTTTTCTAAATTTTATGATTTTAAAGTGACAGATGAATAGTCAAAGTCTACAATGCATCTCAAAAGTTACAGACAACCAATAGATTTTGTAGCTGTACAATTTTATAACCCTGATATAGTATTGTTACTAACTCTATCATATTTTACCTGAATAATAGAGAACAAGCGGAAAGCACGATCCTGTCCAGCAGACAATATGTGCCGGCCATTAGCGTAGAACCTACCACAAGTAGAAACCAGCTATAGCCACCATGAAGAAATAACTCTTTCTTAGAAACACAAATATTCATCACTCTACTGTCATTCACAGTGGCAGAAATTCATTAATAAGTGAACGTTTAACAACTATATCACTCATCAGGATGACCAATATTATTTGTGTTAACAATGAATAGGGATCACGAATTCCACTTACACACCAAGAATTTAGCATAACGCAAGAACAAAGAACTATATGGAAGCAAACAGACAATTCATACGATGTGGACGCCCAAGTTAAATACCTGATACACAGTGGAGGGGCACTATGTCCAGAGCGGAAGCGTAATAAACGAGGATCACCATCATTTCTGTCAAAGATCCACATCTACAGGTACGACGCATTAAAATAGTTATGTGTAGCATAAAGGATGCAATTAAGTTCGACAGGTAAGAGAAATTCCGGCTTACTTTGAGTGAGTTATCTGCTGATGCACTCATTAGCACAGGCTCATTTGCTAAAAAGTTCAATGAGATAATAGAACTGTCATGTGCATCCCTAATAACAGACTGAAGCCTTTTTTTGTCAAGATTCCAGATGCTTATGACACCAAAGGAACCTCCAGATGCAAGAAGGGGACGTCCATCTAACGTGACAAGATTTAGCATTAGAAACTATCAATACCTATATAAGAAGATACTAACAAATCAATCCTAGTACAATTACAACCAACAGTGATTGATCTTTTCAGCTTATGATATGTGTGGAAAAGTCTAGTTCATGAAATACTGTATACATAGATGGTTGAGTTATGCAATGGAAAACATTTAGGTCCACTTAAAGGCGATTGGAAGGCACTCTTTTTCTGGTCGCTACACTCATATGACATCATAAAAAAAAAAAACATTTACAATCTATGACCTGCTACGAAATTAGATTTTAAAAAATACAAAAAGAAGCGCAGATTCAACAAAACGAAGATGACTGTGATGTTTTACCTGTACTGAAAGACAAAGCAGTGACAGCACCTCGAGAGGCCTGTTCAAATGTTACAATCTCTTCATCCAACTTAATGTTATGCACATGGATCTTTCCATCAGCACAACCAATGGCAACAACATCCAGGGCAGGAGATGAAACACAACAGCAGACAGATGAACCCCAACCCTTAAACTCATAGATCATCTTCTTAGTATTTATGTTCCATAGCTGCAACGGACCCTCTTGGCTCCCAACAAGAACCTACTCATGCGGTTCCAAGTAAGAGAAATTTGACAAAACATTATAAAAGCTTTTCAACAGATTACACTAGAAGAAAAAGAAAGATGAAAGAAACTTATGGACCATAGGAATCCTGAATAAAGTAGGACTCACCTTGTTTAAATAAGTATCTGGGTGAACAATAGAACTAGGTGTAAATTTTCCAGTAAGATGAAGATTTCCAATTGGAGCTAGATGTTCTTCAATTCCTTTGAATGCCCACATAAACATATTTCCCTCGATGTCAACACTTAGCAAGTGTTCTCCAAACAACAGCAACAGGTCAACTTTAGCAACATGTTTTCTCCAAATTGCTACCTGATAGTAGCCACAAGAATTCAAACTATTTAAAAAATACTCATGGATATAAAAACCACAGAGAACCCAACTTAAACATCATCACAATGAGATGATAGAGAAAGACTGTTGTGAATATCAAGGTTCTCCAAGCAATTGCTTCGTAAATTTACCCTCAGCCTATTAATGGTGCATATGTTCCCTCTTAAGTTGCAAGCAAAACAAAATTGCGAAGTAGGTAAAAGATAGACAGACATGCTGAGGTCAAGTTTAACCTGATGAGCACGCCTAAAGACTGCGATTTCATTTCCAAAAGCAGCAAATGTGTAGTCTCGAAAAGAAGCTAGAGCTCTAATTTTCTTGGGGAGTTGTGGACCTTAAAATAGCACAAAATAGACTATAAGAAAATTAAGTTGAAATGGAACACCCACAAACAGAATCCAATCCTAAATGCATAAATTTGAGCAAAAAATGTTTCAAATTACAAAACTTTAGCCTTTTCAAATAAAGGTAAGAACTTACTGATTATGACTAGATTGAGCTTGGCACACTGCAAGCAAAGGAGCCAAGGGGTTACAATTAACCAAGGAATCGAATAAAGAAAGAACACCGAAGTAAAATTATGAAGATGGACGTTACATTATAAATCTGGAAAGCTTTTCCGACGCTGACGGTGACGAAAGTCTCGGTGCCTAATCGCTGGACGGAGAACGGAACAGTACTCGTTATGTATCCTATTGCTCTAAACGGTTCGAAAATTCCCATCTTCGAAGTTTACTATCTCGATGAACAAATTAAAATTCCTATCGAAGGAACAATTTACGATTAATGGCGTAAAGAAGAAAATCGAAGAAAGGTTTATGAGTCTGAGAGAGAAATCGCGGCGCAGGGGCAAAGGAGAACAAACAAGCCATACAAAGGGTTTAGGGTTTAACAAATTGGAAAAATTGTACTTTTCCAATTCCGGTTTAGTATCGTTCGGTTTATTGCTTACAGATATTCGGGTTGAAATTGATAATCCGGTTCAAAATTGATTTTCAATCCGGTTTGGAATCGGCTTAATCCGGTTTGATTTTAAGGAATTTGGTTTACACGACTCAAAACTAAAGATTATGTTTATAATAGGGAGACACTAAGTCATGAATCTGATCGACTCAGCCATAGGAATAACCAGAAAAACCTTGAGTAACAACAATGTTTCAACACCCAAAAATATTATTACCAGACCTAAAGTTTTCTCTCTCACCAAAGGCAAAAAGCAGAGACACCATACTAATTTTACTCAGATAAAGTTGATTTGAGATCACCACTGTCACTGAGCTCCATAATGATATCACATCCTCCAATCAACTCACCTTTGTAGTAAAGCTGAGGAAACGTTGGCCAGTTTGAGAAATTCTTAATCCCTTGCCTTACTTCTTCATCAGTTAAGATATCAAACGATCCAAAACTCACATTTACTCCTCTCAGCGTTTTCACAACTTTGGAGCTGAATCCGCATTTTGGTTCATCTGGGGAGCCTTTCATGAAAAGCATTACTTCCGAGGAGTTTATCAGTGCCTTCAATCTGTCTTCAAGACTTTGTTTTCCAATGATCCCTTTCTCAGACAAAACTTTTTTCAGCTCACCGCTCTTTTGCATCTCCAAGACAATGTCTGATCCACCCATCAGCTCACCTTTCACATAGAGCTGAGGATAGCTTGACCAGTTTGAATACACTTTAAGCCCTTGACGAACTTCGTCATCTAAGAGTATATCAAAACTACCAAACTCAATATTTTCTTGGTTGAGAATATTAACCACTTTCCCACTAAACCCACACTTTGGTTCTTCAGGTTTTCCTTTCATGAACAGCATAACTGGTTTGGAATTGACCAGACCTTCAAGCCGTGCTCTGAGGGTCTCACTTAAGCCTGGAGTGGAACTTATTATTCCTCCTTTCCCAGCTTCATTTTGACTTTCTTTTGAACCAATTGTAGTGATGCCCTGATCTTTGAAAGCTTCTTTTAGTTCACCACTTTCATGCATTGCTATTGTAATATCAGATCCACCAAGAAGCTCTCCTTTGCAGTACAGCTGAGGAAACGTTGGCCAGTTAGAGAATTTCTTCAAACCTTCCCGCACTTCATTGTCTGACAGTATGTCGAAACTTCCAAACTCAACCTTTTCCTCTTTCAAGATATCAACCACTTTCCTGCTAAACCCGCACCTAGGCTCTTCGGGTGTACCTTTCATGAATAACATGACAGGGTGAGAATTGGTAAGTTTTTCCAAACGGGTTTTGAGAGCATCGGCAGTGGATACAGGCTGAGCTCTGTCTTTCACAGTAGCTTTCGCATTCTCCTTCACAGTTTCAAGAATCGTTGGACCTGCAGCCAACCCTAAGCTTGCAGGAGCAGCAGGCTCTGCAGATGTACTAGAACCCGCAACTTTGCCAACCTTGTTCGCTAAACTTGATGGATCTGCCCCCTCAAGTGTATCTACGGTTTTGCCATCCTTCAATAATAAATTTGGAAAGATGAAAAGAATTCACATGTCAAAAGATGAAACAAACAGAAGAACCAATTCAATAAAATGACAAGATTAAGCAAGATAGAAATTTTCAATAAAGCAAAGAAAAAGTCTAGCAAGTTCTGTTTCATTAAGGTTTGATCGTTTGAGAATTATCTTCTTGTTCTACCAAACTTAATGAACAGTTAAACATAATATAAGAGAGACACAAACTAATCAAATCAAAAACCCTAAATCTAAACACTTTTCGGCTATACATTCGATCAAAAGTAGGAAAAAACCATAACTTTTACCTTGAAGAAGACAAAATACGGAATAGCAGCAACAGAGTAAGCCTCAGATATCTCAGGATGTTCCTCAGCTTCTACCTAATAAGAAAAAAGCACTTGACAGTCAAAAACCCATTGAAAGAGAGAAAATTCGATTGGACAAAAAAACAGTGACGAACCCTTAAAAAGTGAGCACGAGGAAAGTCAGTAGCTAGATGGGAAAAAACTTGATCCATCTGTTTCGATGCGTCACACCATGAAGCCCAGAAGTGAAGACCGATTGGCGCGCCACTCTGGCGCAAGTTATCAAGCTCCGCCTTTGAAGCAACATCCTTCACTGTACCACCCATCTTCAGATGTACGATTAGATTATTCAGCTGCTTCTCTCTCGGAAGAATCTCGTTCTTTGCGATTGTGGTAAGGTTTTTTTTTGTTGCTGGAGAAAAGGAAGATACTTTAGGGCTTTTTTTGAGAGTGAGGGAATGTGATGCTAAATTAGTAAATTTTGCTAATTTTTAAGAAAGAAACTTGAACATATATATTAGACCATCAATATCGCTGGGTTCTAACCCATTTCTAAGATCCAAAACCCATTAAAAAAAGAAAAAGAAAAAAAAAAGGGAGAAACGTTTCTTAATTAAGAAACGTTTTCAGCCCTAAGAAACCATGACGTGGCATTTCAAACCGTCCTTCTTTCTCGTCTCTCTCTCAAACGCCGCTCTCTCTCTCGTCTCTTCGCGAAATTCGGAGATATCGGGACATCGCCGAGAGCTTGTTGGCCCGGTGTGACCGGAGAAAGGTACTGCGCTTGCTCTGTCGCATGCCGCTTGCTCCGTCGCGCTCTGGTCACATGCGTGAAGATGAATCGATTCGACTTCCCGATTGAAGGTACGTTTATGTGGACAGATAATCAAGTACTTGTGAGTCATTTGTTTGCTTGAATCGGTTTCATTTGTTTGCTTGAATCGATTTCATATGTTTGCTTGAAATTAGGAATTAGGATTTCTTTGATTTGAAAAATTAGGGTTTCGGTGATTTGGGGAAAATTGTTGTCTCATTTATAACTCGGTTATTATAGTAATTAGAAGCATTAAGGTGTAAATTACTGATTGTTTGCCATTATTTTCGGATCTAGAAATTAGGGTTAAGTTAATTTGATAAACTAGAGTTAGCTTTGTCTTTGATTTGGTAATGAAATGGTTATGGTTTAATGTTGACGAGTTGATGTGGTTCTGGTTTAACGATGGTGGGTTGATATGGCTCTGGTTGATATGGTGATGAGTTGATATGGCTCTGGTTTTACGATGATGAGTTGATATGGCTCTGGTTTTACGATGATGTGTTGAGTAATATGTTTGCATAACCATCATAATTTTCTGTTAAGTTTGAGATTTATGAATTTAATCTCTTCTCTGTTTTCTTTGGTGAGGTGCGGAACAAAGGGGAATGGATTAGCTTCTGTCTTTGACAAGTATGGAGAGTTTATCAGAACAGGTTAGCTTCTGTCTTTGACTTGTTCATGATATGGTTCTGGTTTAATGTTGATGAGTTGATATGGTTCTGGTTTTTAAACATGATTACTTGATATGGTTCTGGTTTTTTTAAAAATGAGTTCATATGGTTCTGTCTTAATGAGGTTAATGTGGTTATGTGTAAATGTGGTTCTCTGTTGATAGGTTTCTGTTTTACCGTGGTTATGGTTTGGTTAGTTTGGATCTAATGTTTTCATTGTTATGAATTTAATTTGTTCTCTGTTTTAATTTGTGAGGTGCGGTGACCAATGGGCAATGGATAACAGCAAAGAGAGGATAACATCAAAGAGAGGATTTTGAATCATATTAACAGGTTATCTTCTGTCTTTGACTTCTTGTGTGATATGGTTCTGTCTTTGACTTCTTGTTTAAACGTAATGTAGTTGATATGGTTCTGGTCTTTAAAAAAGTAGTTATTGTTCTGGTTCTGGTTTTTAAAAAAGTAGTTATTGTTCTGGTTCTGTCTTATTGTTGTTCTGTGGTAATTTGGTTCTATGTTAAAATGGGTCTATGTTAATGGGTCTGTGTTAATGTGGTTCTGGTTTAATGTTGAATAGTAGATATGGTTCTGGTTTAAACATAGTGAATTGATATAAATGCAACTTATTCTGATTCTGGTTCAGGGTTTAAATGATGAGTTAAGTTGATAGTTATTATGAGTTGATAGTTAAAATGATGAGTTAAGTTGATAGATATGGTTCTGTCTTTGTGTGATGAATGCATGATATGAACCATATCTGCATTTGTGTGTATCTAAATTTGTCATTAAATGCTAACCACAATTGATTTATTGTATTAACTCAACCTAAACTTTGTGGTTATAAAAAGAACTATCAACCTAAACTCATAAAACACAACTCTAAAACGTACTCTCAACAAAAACACCTTAACAACAACTCTAAACAGAACTCTCAACCTAAATGAATCCTTATTCTAACTCGGCTAGCTTCCTGGAGCTTTTCAAAGTTCCCCATTCCTTCAGCCAAGTCGGTGTGAAACACCATCACCAAGTTTTGTACTTGGTGATTCTAAGGGTAATACCCGTACAGCAATCAAGAGAGTTCCTTGGTCAGTCAGTGAAGACCTTATTTTGATATCTGCTTGGTTAAACACAAGCAAATATATCATTGTAGGGAATGAACAAAGAGGAGAAGCTTTCTGGCTACGGATTGCTCAGTATTTCGCTGCAAGTCCGAATGCTGATCCCCTGAAACCGAGAATGTCAGGGCAGTGCAAAATGAGGTGGAACAAGATAAATGAGATGACATGTAAGTTTGCGGGTTCTCACCAAGCTGCAACAACTCAAATGGCAAGTGGAATGAATGATGATGATCTCATCAAGATGGCACATCAGATTTTTTAGAATGATTACAAGAAGAAGTTCACCATGAAGCATGCTTGGAGAGCATTAAGAAATGACCAGAAGTGGTGTGCTCTGCATACTACAAAGGAAACAGAGAAGAATAAAAGAAGAAAGACTGGATCCGCCAGTGTGTATTCCTCTGAACCGTCCCTAGATGAAGTAGAGTCTTAGGCTGCTGAATCTCGGCCACAAGGTTTCAAGGCTGCGAAGAATAAAGGAAAGAGGACTGCTGATGATGGTAATAAATCATTGGAAAGAATTCAGACCTTATGGGATGTAAGGCAAAAGGACTTTGCCTTGAAGCAACAAGAACATGCATTGATTGATAAACTAACAAACAAGAAACTGCTTGAGTGTATTCTAGGAAAAACAGAGCCTTTATCAGAAATGGAAGAAGAGCTTAAGATGAAGCTTATTAAAGAGATTTTGCTTTGAATCTCATATGTTTGATTCTGTGATGTGTGCTTTTTGTTTCTCTGTTTTTGGTTTGTTAATTTCGGTTAGCTAATTTCGGTTTGCTTTAGTTTCTTTGTTTGCTTAAGCTGAAGCTTGTTTTGTGTATCATATTTTGTGAATGTATTGTGATATAAAGCAAAAGTATTTTCTACATGTTGGACTCAATGTTTGTTTGTTTCTTTCAGGTTCCATTTATATGACAGCAAAGAAGTCACGGGTAGAAGACAGCAAAGAAGTCACGGGTAGAAGACTCAATGTTTGTTTGTCAATAATGTATTTTCATGTTTGTTTGTCACGGGTCTTTTTTTGTTTGTCAGGGGGCTTCATAATCTTTGTTTGTAACGGGTCAATCATAATGTATGTTTGTCACGGGCCTTCATAATTGTTTGTCAATATTTGTAAACAAATATCCTCACACTTCTTCTATAAATCTCTTCATCCACTTCTGCAATACATTACACATTCCCCTCATTTTCTTAACAAAAACTACCTTCTCTTCTAAAATTATAATCACAATCACATTACTTGTTCATTCTAAATATCATCTCTCTGCTTCTAACTTCTTACCAAAAATCTTCTCTTCTTACAAATTGTCACAAACCAAAACCAAAAATCATCTCTTCTAACTTCTTATGACTTCGTCTTCCCGTGATGAGTTAGCAGAAGCGTTGAATGAGGAATTCAATAATATTTTCTACGAAGAATTGGATACGTCATTGTACTCTTATGATGATCCTGTAGCAGCTCCAAAACCGAGAAAAAAAAGAATCCATATTGAAAGACACCGTGAAGAAGGACACATCAAGTTATGGAACGACTATTTTGCTGAAAATGCAACTTTCCCGCAAAATATGTTCCGACGTCGCTTTCGAATGAATAAGCCATTATTCATTCGTATTGTTGATCGGCTATCAACTGAAATTCCTTTCTTTCAACAACGACGAGATGCAACCGGAAGGTACGGTTTCTCTGGACTACAAAAATGTACTGCAGCAATTTGTATCCTCGCATATGGGTGTGCGGCTGATGCAGTTGATGAATATCTTCGGATTGGTGAAACCACTTCCTTGAAGTGCATGGAACATTTTGTTGACGGAATCATTTTGTGCTTTGGAGATGAGTACCTCAGAAAACCCACCGCTGAAGATCTTCAAAGGCTACTCGTTATTGGAGAGATTAGAGGATTTCCCGACATTATGGGAAGCATCGATTGTATGCATTGGGAGTGGAAGAATTGCCCCACCGCTTGGAAAGGACAATATTCTCGTGGTTTCGGTAAACCAACCATAGTTTTAGAGGCAGTTGCTTCTCAAGATCTTTGGATATGGCACGCCTTTTTTGGACCTCCGGGAACTTTAAACGATATCAATATTCTTGATCGCTCTCCAGTTTTTGATGACATATTACAAGGACGAGCACCAAAAGTGAGGTATGTAGTCAACGGGAACGAATATCGTTTGGGTTACTATCTCACTGACGGAATTTATCCGAAGTGGGCTTCATTTATCCAATCTATTTCACTTCCACAAAGTCAAAAACAATCTCTATTTGCTACCCATCAAGAAGCTTGTCGTAAAGATGTCGAGCGTGCTTTTGGAGTTTTACAAGCTCGGTTTGCAATTGTTAAAAATCCAGCTCTTTTTTGGGAGAAGGCAAAAATCGGAAAAATTTTGCGAGCATATATTATACTCCACAATATGATAGTAGAAAACGAACGACATATGTATACTCTAGTAGACGTCAACGAATTCATAGAGGCGGAATCTTCTGGACGTAAGACGGTCGATTTCACTTATTCTACTAATATGCCTTCGAATCTCGTTGATATGATGGCCAGTAGAACTCGGATTCGTGATCGAACTATCCATGAAAAATTGAAAAACGATTTGGTCGAACATATATGGACTAAATTTTCAAACAATTTAGACTAAATTGTTGTACTTTATATTATTTATTGTAGTTAAGAATATGTTTTACAAATTTAAATTTGCATTAATAAATATCTTATCTAAAATTATTTTCTTTTTTAAATTACTAAAAATAATTTATTTTTAAGAAACTCATTTAAGAAACTACCAATAATCCCTCTTAAAAATTCAAATCTAAATTACATTTCTTAACCAACTTTTTCCCTAAAATAATAATAAAATATTCCTAAGAACCTCTAATTAGAAATTCTCAATAATCTTACTCTTAGACCATGTAATGAGAGCTTCTCACGAAACGATCAGAAAAATAAATATATATATATATATTAATTAATAATATATTGTTAAAAAAATTCTTAGAAAAATTAAGAGAACTTCTCGTTTAAAAAATTATGTGTAAAATTTTTTAAAAATTTAAAGAAACTCTTATAATTTAAAAAGTATTATTAGTTTTTTTTTGAAAGATTCTTGTAAAATATTTTGCACTGGGAAAAGTACAACACTGTGCTCACTACTACATAACTTTTGAGGCAATGAATCCGGCCAACGAATTGCCGTTCTCTTTTCACACAATGTTCAGTGATGCTAGATTTTCAGACACCTCCCCATGTGGTTGTATATGGAGGATCCATGCCTCCAGACTCAGATATAAGTAACCATTTGTGGGTTTGCTTCTTAGCACTCTTTTTAGAGATCACAATAGGACTAGCAGTTATAGAGGTGACTTTTACAGGTAACAAGCGTGTGGATGAAAGTTGGGATGCTGATAAGGTGATAGATGAATTCTACACATGTGAAACGCTCAATTGGTTGTCTGATGGAGCCTTGGCTAGTGACAATAAAAAGTATTACGTGGTAAGATCGATGTCTAATGGAGTTTTATTTTAGTTTGAGAAGTAGGGAAGTTGTGTGAAAATGCAAACAAGTTTGGTAAATGCATTTTGTGGATTATCACAGGTGCAAGAATCAGAGCTCCATGAGAATGACTAGCTGCATATATACTTGGAACTCGCACTTTTCTTCAAATCAGAATCTGTAAGACCTTGAATTTGCAACATTGTGATTCTCTCCCCTCTAGTGAACTCTTTGCTTTTACTTGTCGTCTCTTCGCTCTTACACTTACCATTGTGATTTCAGCACGTGAGTGATCCCCCACCATTGGAGATCAACAAGGTAGTTATAGAAAACTAAAGAAGATTACATAAGAGAGGTCAGTGAGAAGCTGAAAGCAAAGAATGCAATATTCTACATAAGTTACAAGTATAAAGGTGCTTCTCAAAGTAGTTTGGATGGTGACCACAAAGCCATCGTTAGGAAAACCATGGATAGGAAACCAGAGCACATGAGCCTTGAAGTTGCTTCTGTATAACACTGAGTGATATTCCACTAGAAGAAACACACTATGCATCTGGTTTGTCAAAAAGAACAAGAAGGGTTACATTACTTTAGGCAATGGAAATCTCAGGGTGGCTGTACTTTCTTGAATTAAAAGGCCAGCGATTACTGGCTTAATGATAAATATACATTGGTTACAATAGTGTGGATACGATCCTTTAACCATTTATTTTTGGTCTGTAGTTTCAAGTGGCAAGTTGTATAGCCCCACAAGCATCAGAAGCATGCTTGCCTTCACCATAAACCAAGTTCCCTCTTACAAATGTGGAAACCACTTTGCCTGCTAATCTTCTTTCAAAATAAGCTGAGATACTCTGTTGTAACCACAAGAACCAAACACAACATAAAATTCAAAATTAGACTCGTGTTTCTTTTTGAACTTAACACTGTAGGCTCTAAAATTGGAATCTTTCTGGTACATACTGGATATTTGTAATGAATTGGATAATCTTCATCAAGATCAAATTCGGCTTCAGGTTCCCACACGACAAGATCTGCATGTTTCCCAACCGTAATCCCTCCCTGTAAGTAAATCAAAGGATCACACAACTGTTTTTCTCCACCATTACTTGAAATAAGCTACACTTGATTGAGAATACTGAAGCTGTTGGTTTATTATTACGACGTACCTTAGAATGTAGTCCAGCGAGTTTAGAAGGCCTATCACTCCACCAAGAAGCTACCTGCTCGAGGCTTACTCCATACGTTTTTCCATACGACCATGTTACTGGAAGAACAAACTGTATTTGGCTCCAAATACAAAATTCCATTAGCTTTTTTGTGCTCTCACAGGTTTCTACATATTTTGGCTTTATCATTACCAAGAATAGTGATATGTATGACAGTAATAGTTATACGTTGTTAAGGACTTGTAACGAACCTGTAAAACCGATATCCCACCCCATGCTTTTAAGAAGTTACCATCACTCATGAGTTTGAGTTCAGACGTTGTAGGTGAATGATCAGAGCTCAGCATATCTATGTCTCCTTCCTAAATAAAATCAAATTTTCGGAATCAAGGAACTAAGCATGCTTAAGGTATATGACACACACACAATAAAATTTATACCATCATAGCTTCCCACAACTTTTCTCTGTTGGCTGCATCACGTATAGGTGGGGAACATTTAAAACGAGTATCACCTTCTGGTATCTCTTCGGCTGAAAAAGCCAGGTAATGCGGACATGTTTCAACAGTGACACTGTCTCCTTTGCCTTTTGCTTCCTTAAATCCAACCGAATTCAAGGCAAACATATCACGGTTATTGGCAAACAGGAACACTCAAATGATAGAGCTTTAATGGCTCAAAATTGTAAATACCTTGATCATATCCAAGGAATAACTGGCATCAGATAAATGCACAATATGAAAATGAGCTCCTTCTGCAGAACCACCAGTCCTTGTGTTTTCAGTAACCGATAATAGGTTTTTGATTGCTCCCTGCTCCCTAATTTCTCGGAGAAAGATTTGTTTCAGGTACAATGATCATTCTGCAGGAACTTATATAGAGTGAAAGAACTCAATGCCTCACCATGAAGTTGGCCTGCTTTTTAGGTAAGTTAGATAAGAACGAGGGTCATTTTCGCTAACATCTTCAATCTCTGTGTCTCTTTCGATCTCTGCGTGTACAAGCAATGGTCGTCTGTATTTAGCTAGTACAGATAGTCCTTCCTACAGAAACAAACAATATGTAGGAGGGAAAAGTCTATTAGCTATTTTGTAGTGATACTTGAATCATGAGAAATGGATCATAAGACTCCAGAAACAAAACCTTTATATGAGTGATATTTGTCATTGGAAAATCGTTGATTCCTGAAGGACACATAAAGGACTGAACAAAGATTGGAAGAAGTCATGTTAGACAAAAGAAAAAGGCTGATATAGCTTCAAGAGACAGCCAGGTTTGACAAAGAAAGAAGAAGCTAATGACTGATATCTACCTTGAGACCAAGAACTCCAGCATCTAAGAGAGACTCAAGAGCAGTTGGGTTAAGTGCATTGTCAGGCACAAGACCTCCCCAGAAACCTAGAGAAAATTGGAAAAAGATTTCTGAAACATGCGTTTTGTCTTTAATCGACAGGTGTGGAAGGTTTGATAGCAATAAGTGTTTACCAACATCAACATGTATTCTGTTTTTTGCAGCTTCAATCTGTAAGAACCCACACATGGTTTGATTTCAGATCACCAGAACATATAAAGATAGTGTGGACCTTGCCAACTGGAACACTAACAAAGATCACTTTACCTTGAGTTTCAAAGTTTCAGGAGATACAGTTGAAGGGCAACTGTTTAAGGGCATGTCGACTACTGTGGTTATTCCCCCTGCAAGACAGACAAAATCAAGAAATTGAATAAAGCAAATAAACAAAGAGGAAAAACTGAACACTCTTGCAACTGAGTCTAGCCCTGCACTGTTCTACCAAAGTATGTGACAATGTTTGAATACCGAAAACCAGAGTCAGAGAAAGAGATTACCAGCAGCAGCAGCCTTCGTTCCAGAAGGAAACCCTTCCCATTCACTTCTTCCAGGATCATCAAGATGAACATGCCTTTTACATCAACACAAAATAAGAGGAGAATAACAGGTGAAGTAAAGTTCCGTGATTCTATAGTGAACTAATCAGAGTAAAATCATTGTAGTTCAAGATGGCATACACGTCAATGAGACCAGGCATGAGGACAGCTTCGCCATAATCAATCACTTTCACTCGACTCCTTTGCTGCTTATGCCAATCAACTTCCTTCACTACTGAGACTATAATGCCTCCGTTGACTTCCACTGCGTCCGTAATCGTTTTGTCAATTATAAGAATCCACAAAATCCAAACAGACTATGTTGTTGACTGGAAAAAAGCCCCTTTCAGAAACAAAACGATGAAAGCTCTATTTGATTCTCCAATCTCCATTAGAAAATGTTATGTGATTCTGTTTCAATTTCCGGTTTTCATTTAAATTCGAAGCAAACCAAGCTTTGGTTTAATGTGAGGTTACAGAAATAATTTAAACCAAAAGATGAAGACTCTTTATTCAAAACAGAAGGTTTCAAAGTAAAAAAGAAGCTTAGGGAAAAGCTTCTTCTTCGTCACTCTTATGCGTTATTCTTTTTTGTCATTTTGTCTTAAATGGAGGTTCATGTCATTGTTGTGTTGTATTCGGAATTTGCTCTGTTCTTGAGCTGTAATCTTCTCTCTAGTGAATTGTCGGATTGAATCTGGCCCCGGTGACGTAGCTCTCCAAATCGGAAGTGAACACCGGGTAAAAATCTCTCTGTGTCACTCTCTTCAAACTACTTTCTTCAAATTCTGTTCTGAAAATCAAAACACAGAGAAAGAGGTCCTTCATAGATAAATTAGGTGAGTTAAGTGAATGCTGAAATCTAACAAAGTGGTATCAGAGCTTGGTCAGCCAAACGACTCAATGTTGACTCCTCACATAAGTATCTTTGACAGAACCGGTGACTTCTCATTGTGGAAGATAAGAATGTTAGCACACATTGGTTATCTGAGACTGAAGGATGTACTGAGTGATGACAAACTAGAAATGGAAGTTTCGATGTCAAAAGCAGAGGAGAAGAAACCAGCCGATGGAGGTGATAAAACACTACAAATTTCTCAAATCAAGGTAATTCCAGACCCCTCTAAGATTGAAAGATCTGAGAAGTTGAAAAATCTGATTGTAATGAACATTGGAGAAACAGTCTTAAGGAAAATAAATGTAAACGATATTGCAGCTGAAATTTGGGCTATGTTAAATCGATTATACATGGAGAGTTCTCTTCCTAGTAGGATTCATCTGCAGTTGAAGTTTTATACATTTAGAATGACTGAGTCTAAGACGATGGATCAGAACATTGATGAGTTCCTGAAGATTGTTGTAGAACTAGGAAGTCTAGAAATCTCTGTGACTGATGAAGTGCAAGCCATTTTGTTGATGACATCTCTACCAGCGAGCTATAATCAACTGAAACATACACTTAAGTATTGAAGAGGCTTTCTGACATTAGAAGAAGTTATCTCAGCAGCTAAATCACAAGAGGTTGAGATTAATGAGAAGAAGCTAGACAGAGGCTCAGCAACAACATTGGTTATAAAAGAAAGGGGAAGATCATCTACAAAACTTTCAGGAGATTCTAGTAGAGGTCGAAGCAGAAACAGATCAAACTCTAAAACCAGACTCACATGTTGGTTTTGCAAGAAAGAAGGACATTTGAAGAAGGATTGTTTTGCTCGGAAAAAGAAATTTGGTGATGAAGCTCAAGGTGAAGCAGGTGTAATCACAAATAGTTTGATATACTCTGAGGCATTGAGTATGGATCAACAGAGCTGGAAGGACAGTTGGATCATTGATTCAGGGTGCACTTACCATATGACATCAAGGAAGGGATGGTTTATTGAATTTGTTGAAAATGAAGCAACTATGATTCTGCTAGGTGATGATCATGTGATCGAATCAAAAGGCAGTGGTACTGTAATGTTGAATACACATGGAGGTACCATAAGGATGCTAAAAGATGTACAGTATGTTCCCAGTTTGAGAAGAAATTTGATCTCTAATGGAACATTAGACAGATTAGGCTATAATCATGTAGGTGGAGATGGTAAGATAAGCTTCTACATGAAGAACAAGCTCGCATGAAGTGGAAAGTTACAGAATGGTTTTTACATTCTAGATGGTGAAACAGTTACTGCAGAAGCAAGTAATGCAGAAGGTTCAATGAGTAAAACATCGTTATAGCATAGTCGGCTTTGTCCCATGAGCATAAATAATCTGAAAGTACTTACAGAGAAAGGAATGATTGAGATAAAAGACATTAATGATCTCACATTCTGTGAGCATTGCGTCATGGGGAAATCAAAGAAGCTGAGCTTTAACATTGGAAAACATTCTACAGAAGATGTTTTGGGTTATGTACATGCATATCTATGGGGCTCACCAAATGTGACTCACTCACTCTCAGGAAAACAATATTTTCTTTCAATAATTGATGACAAGACTAGGAAGGTATGACTGATTTTTCTTTCAGCAAAGAGTGAAACTTTTGAAAAGTTTTGCGAATGGAAAGAACTAGTTGAAAATCAAGTGAACAAGAGAGTTAGAGTGCTTAGAACTGACAATGGCTTGGAGTTTTGAAATGTCAGATTTGATGATTACTGTAGGAAGCATGGCATTGAACGTCATCAAACCTGCACATATACTCCGCAACAGAATGGTATAGCAGAAAGGATGAATTGAACATTGATGGAGAAGGTGCGATGTTTACTTGATGAATCAGGTTTGGAAGAAAAATTATGGGCAAAAGCTGCTGCAACAGCATCATATTTAGTAAACCGATCACCAAGTTAAGCCATTGATCATAACATTCCTGAGTAGCTATGGTTAAATAGAAAGCCAGGATACAGCCATTTAAGGAGGTTTGGATCTATAGCCTATGTTCATCAAGACTAAAGGAAGCTTAAACCAAGAGCTTTTCAAAGGTGTTTTTCTGGGTTATCCACAAGGTACAAAAGGTTATAAAGTGTGGTTGTTGGATTCAGAAAGATGTGTTATCAGTAGAAATGTCGTGTTTCATGAGCAGCAAGTATACAAAGACATTAATGCTGATAGAAATGAAGCTGATCAAGATGTTCAAAGACAGAAACAAGAGAGATTTGTTTTTGAATTGGGTTACAAAGTTCAAAATGCTGTAAGGAACTCTGAAGAAGGTAGAGAAAGTTCAGAAATAGGTGGACAAAACTCAGAGGGGAACAAGATTTCAGAGACAGAGATTATTGATTCGGATGAACTGGAATCAGTAGAGACTCCTAGACCAGCTGAGAGAAGAAATGAGGAATATAACCTGGTCAGAGACAAATCTCGAAGAGAACATATACCACCAGCTTGGTTAGCAGACTATACAAATATTGCTTTTGCATTGATAATGTCTGAAGAAGTGGACATAGATGAGCCAAGGTGTTATCATGATGCACTAAAAAGCAAAGACTGGAGGTTCTGGAAGGATGCAATGTCAGAGGAAATGGAATCAATGCATAAGAACATGGCATGGATCAGTGTTAATAGACCAAAGGATCAAAAGGTTCTGAGTTGTAGATGGTTGTTTAAGGTGAAACCAGGGATTCCAAGGGTTGAATCAAAGAGGTATAAAGCGAGACTGGTTGCAAGGGGTCTTACACAAAAGGAAGGCATTGATTACCAAGAAGTTTTTGCACCAGTGGTAAGACACATTTCAATAAGAGTTTTGATGTAGTTGACAGAGACTTAGAACTCGAACAAATGGATGTGAAAACAGCATTCTTGCATGGAGATTTGGAAGAGGTTGTTTACATGGAAAATCTTGAAGGTTACAAGCAGAATTCTAAAGGAGATAAAGTGTGTTTGTTGAAGAAATCACTTTACGGTTTAAAACAGGCTCCTAGGCAATGGAATAAGCGATTCAATACCTTCATAACAGGTCAGAAATTTGTTAGAAGCAATCAGGACTCATGTGTTTATGTGAAGAAAATTGGATCTGACAACTATACTTATTTGTTGTTGTATGTGGATGACATGCTGCTGGCTGCAAAGAAAATGTCAGAGATCATTAAAGTCAAAGAAATTCTCAGTAAAGAATTTGAGATGAAAGACATGGGAGCTGCGAGTAGAATTCTGGGAATTGATATTAAGAGAGATAGAAAGAAGGGTGTCTTAATGTTGTCACAAGCAGGGTATTTGGAGAAGTTGTTAAAACGTTTTCGAATGGAAGAATCAAAGATGGTTTCAACACCTATTGGAGCTCATCTTAAGTTGGGATCAGTTCAGAATGTTAAAGAATGCATTGATACAGAACAAATACCATACTTAAGCGCAGTGGGAAGTATTATGTATGCTATGATAGGGTCACGACCAGATTTGGCATATGGAATTGGACTTGTTAGCAGGTTTATGAGCAAGCCAAATGATGATCACTGGGAAGTTGTGAAATGGATGTTAAGATACATAAAAGGATCACTAAGTCTTAATCTGACATACATAAAGGGAGATGACTTCAAGGTTCGAGGATATGCAGATTCAGATTTTGTTGGGGACTTGGACAAAAGAAGATCGATAAGTGGGTATGTGTTTACAGTAGGAGGTAACACTGTGAGTTAAAAGTCCTGTCTGCAGTCTGTGGTTGCTTTATCCACCACAGAAGCAGAATATATTGCTCTGTGAGAAGCAGTAAATGGCTCAAGAATTTGCTGAATGACATGGGATTTTAGCAAGGAAAAGTTAAGGTGTGGTGTGACTCACAGTCATCGATCAGTTTGTCCAAGAATAGGATGTTCCACGAGAGAACAAAGCATGTAGCAGTTAAGTATCATCACATTCGAGATATGATTGAAGATGAAGAGGTTGAAGTTCTCAAGATTCATACCTCACAAAATCCTGCAGATATGCTCATCAAATGCATACATGTGAACAAGTTTTTAGCAGTTTTGAAGCTGCTGAAGCTGATCGAATGAACATGGGATCAGAATTGCCAGAGGTTAAGTCCAAGTAAGTGCAATTTACTTAGAGAAGGGAGGTTTGGAAAGTTGAAACAAGGTGGAGTGTTATGTGATTTTGTTTCAATCATGTGACCGTTCGATCATGTGAATGATTTTAAGATCGACGGTTGCGATGACATATCGAGCAACTTGAAGATTCCAATCATGGTTTCACTTGCGCATAAATCCAACCAAAATTTGCCTTTTTCCTTGAATAACTAAGATCTAAAAAATACCATTTTAATCGGGTAATTTATAAAAAATGTTAATTTAATCTTAAATTTTGGATGTGTGATCAAATATTCAAATTTTTGTTGACTTTTACAAAAAAGTTTAACATTGATTGACTCGATCATTTAAACTTTCCAAAAATTTCAAATCAAAATTATTTCTAAAATCGAAAACCAAATTGGTTTTTAGAAATTTGATTCACTTCTTATCTGAAAAACTTTAAGCTTGATTTTCTTTTTTCTTTCAAAAATAAGTTCAAAAATAATACATAAGACTGTCAAATAAAACATTTTAAACCGACGAATTTGAGCTCATTCTTGCAAAATAAAAATAAAATCAAGTTTAGAGCTTTTCGAAACAAAGATAATAAGTAAACTGAACTTTCAAAAACCAAGTTAGCTTTCGATTTTAGAGACAATTTCTATTTGAAATTTTTGGAAGGTTCAATTGGCCGAATTAACGTAAAGTTAAAATTATTTACAAAATCAACAAAAAAAAATGAAAATTAAATCAACTAAATCTAAAATTCAAAATGAAATTAACTTTTTACGGTGGTTAAAATGACATTTCTCTCATTTTAAAATATTTTGTCACTTATTACTCTCGATTTTTAAAAAAAATTAAAAGAGACATGAACATAGTCATCGATATTTCTAGGAGTTGTAAATAGCTCTTGAGTACCTGTAATAGCTCGAATACAAACTTACGGTTGTGTAGTTAAGAGACCTTTGTTTTTTGCTATCAATTCAGCCAGATTTGTCTGGATGTGATGATGCAAGCGTCTTAACAAATAACAATAAAACAGGAGTATAACAGAACATATGCTTTAGTAAAAAGTTGAACCGAGTATAAATTTATTCAAAGAGAGTCGAACAAAAATTAAACTATATCATAACTTTTTTCAAATTTATGGGTGTCAATTGAAACATTTTATTATCACATAAGTTTATCAGAAAATAATTTTTCCTGGAGCAACGTATAATGTACAATAGAATGTTGATACTTCTACTAATTTTACGAAAATAGGTTTAGTAACACTTACTTCTTAGATTTGTTTTGTTGATGTGCCAACTGCTTTCTTATACCATTATCAATTGAATATATATATATATATATATATATATATATATATATATATATCTCAATCTATAATGTAAACTTCATCACAATGTTATGCGATTAATTGAAATCGAGTTCTAAAAATTACAAACTTAGATAGTTTTTGGGTCATAAAACGGAGCTAAACCCCAAATATTATTCAAATAATAAATTAATCAATGTATCTTATAAACAGAGATAGAGAAACACCATTCTTGTCCTCAATCAAAATTTGTTTAAGATTATCCGGAATAGCAACAAAAGAATAGAAGTCTAATAACAAAAAAATGCATGATTAGCAAAGTCATTCGTTAATCAGTTTGCCTCTCTAAATGTGTGAGTAATATAGATCAGACTTTTGATAAGAAACCATGGTACAAATGAAAAAAGAATATAAATCGTTAATTTATCTCTTTAAAAAATCAACTACGGCCTCTAGCTCCACCTTAAGCTAAATATTAACCATAGTACAAGCCTCAAATTCTGCCAGAGGGATGTGCATATCCCAATATTTTATTTCATGTTTTTATAAATTTTCTCAGATTATTCTTCCCATTAATTTTGTTATGTGGGACCTCTGTCGCTTTAAAACAAGCTTAAAATATGATAGTACGCTTAATTAGGAAATAGATATAGGATAATGTCCAAAATATGAATTTTATTTCAGGTGAAATTCTATTTGAGATAAGTGTACTTTGGATCATAAGAATTCCGATTTTGAGGGTCACACTTACACTAATGTCAAATCCTAGACAAGCCTCAAGACTGTGGACAAATAAATCTGTTTGGTGTTTGTTATACACTTGTTTTGTTTATCTCAATCTCAACTGGCTAATTGCGCAACTAAGGACAAGATATTGCTATTTGGTTAAGTATAGAAGACAATAAACATAAGATTTTAATTTCCTTGGGAAAGGGGGTACATCTAGGTGAATATGTTATTATAATTATTTAAACAGAATCAATTAACAATGAATGAGTAGACTCTGGCCCAATATTTTAATACATAATAAATTTGTAATGCTCTAATGACTGATTGAATAATGTATAAATTAAGCGACAAAGATTTAGTTTTATTTCATTTTAATGGTAGATTAGCTAACCATTATGAATGTTTTAATAAAAAAAGAATACATATATACTTGAGAGACTAAATTGTGTTTGGAATATAATGTTGTATAGAAACCATATATAATGTTATATAAAAACCATATCAAACAGATTGGTCTCTCCCCTAAACCAAAGTTAACTTTGCTTCTAAAAAAAGTCAACGACCGTAATAATTGGGGATTTGAGATTTCGCCGTTTTGGTATTGACGACTTTACTTTGCTTAAACAAATAGAAGTGTGGAATTTGACAGACTGTTTTAATTCAAATAATATTAGATCAACATTCCTTGTTTTGTTTAAATGCACGTTAATTTAGAAAAGTTTTGGTTTTTGTATTTTCTAAAAAATTATGTTATGCTTTTTTTTTTTGTCAACTAGTTTAGTGGCTTTTAAATCCCACTCTTACTTTACAAATAGGGGGTTCGATCCCTGGTGTCTTGAGAATTTGTAAAGTGACAACACCACTGGGCCACCTGTTCTCGGCATGTTATGTTAATATTTAATTAAGAAAAAGTGATTTTAAAAAAAATATATACAATGTAGGAATTTAGTTATTGGTTCGGCCAGTTGTAGCCCAATATAAAGCCACCGTTGACCAAAAAAGAAAATTTATCTTAATTTTTAATTTTCTTTTTTTGATTTTTTTTCGTCAACATAGATTATATTTTGTTAACAATAGCCAAATCCCTAGGTAATTCTTTTTGTTTTGATTTTAGAAAACAATTTATATTTTGAAACAAATAAAAATCTCTATAACAACTTATACTAAAAATAGAGAAAGTATATCTGATAATTTAACAAGCGATTAGGAAATAAGAACTCAAGCTATTTTGGGAAACTGTAAGAAGGATCAAGTGTGAATTTGACTTAAAAATTCAGATTTTGGTAACTATATATAGTGAGATGAGTTTGAATTTTTATACATAACATCACAATCATACATGATTTTTTATTTCTTTCTGAAATATTTGGATTTTGGAGTTAAGTGATTAAAAATTTATTTATCTATACTCTTTTGACTTAGTCTAAAATATTATAATAATTATATAGTATAAAGAAATTCTATTGGTGTCATAAGGATGAATCGTTGATGTTAATACTTGATGCTTTAAAATATAAACAAACATTTTAATTGATCATACGTTATGTAATGTAAATAGTATTCTTACCAAGAGGAGAAAATAATCTTTTAAGCACAAAGAATTTACAATATTTTGTTGTTTGTTATACAGTAAGTTCTAATATATTTTTGACTAAAAGCTAATCACTTGCCATAAATGTGGGATATCTTCAAGTCTTTCCTCCGTACAAATCTATACGTACTAATAGAACAACGACAAGTACAAATTGCAAACTCAAATCCACAAAAGTCATAAACTTTGACCCAAAAAAGCAGTAGCTGAAGAATAGAGAATCTCAAACCTTCATTAAAACTTTCAACTTCACCTGTAAACTGAGACATTAAATACGTATATGTGACGAGACCAAAAGTATAAAGTCTAAAGTCCAAACCCAAATCCCAAAAAAGTCATAAACTTTGACCCAAAGAAACAGTAAACAGAGAATTTTCTTTTATAAAAGATCAAATTTTGGTCTCAAGTTTCCACCTTTCTCTTTCAACAACTGTCTTAATTGCCTCGAGCTTTCTTAACCCTTTTATTAATGGAAATTCTCCAAATATGACAATAACCCTTACGCGTAGCTTCGTCTTCTTCTTCCTCTGCCATGAAAGTTCTTCACTTTCTTCTTACCCTTTCTCTTATCTCTCTGAACTCACTTTCAGCCGTTGATTTCGTCTTCAATGGCTTCAATGATTCTTTACCTCTTGTCTCCCTCTTTGGGATTGCGAGAATTGAATCCCAAATCCTTACTTTGACCAACCAAACATCGTTTGCTACTGGTCGTGCTCTATATAGCCAAATGATCCGCACAAAAGATCCAGTAACTTCCTCTGTTTTACCTTTCTCTACTTCCTTTATCTTCACCATGGCTCCTTACAAAAACACACTTCCTGGCCATGGAATTGTCTTCCTCTTCACACCTTTCACTGGAATCAATGGGTCTAGCTCTGCTCAACATTTGGGTCTCTTCAATTTGACTAACAATGGTAACCCTAGTAATCACATCTTTGGAGTTGAGTTTGACGTTTTTGCTAATCAGGAATTCAACGATGTCGATGCTAATCATGTTGGAATTGATGTTAATTCTCTTCAGTCAATATATTCTAACACATCTGGTTATTGGTCGGAGCAAAAAGGTGGGAATCAAGTGTTTAAGCCATTAAAGCTTAACGATGGAAACAATTATCAAGTTTGGATTGATTATAAAGACTTCATAGTCAATGTTACCTTGCAGCGAGCTGGTAAGATTAGACCTAAGACTCCTCTGCTTAGTAAGCCTTTAAATCTCTCTGAAGTTTTCGAAGATGAGATGTATGTTGGATTCACTGCAGCTACAGGGAGATTAGTTCAAAGTCATAAGATTTTAGCTTGGAGTTTCAGTAACTCAAATTTCTCGTTGAGTGATGATTTGATCACAACTGGCTTGCCTTCTTTTGTTCTACCAAAGGACTCAATTGTTAAGTCCAAATGGTTTATTTCTGTATTAGCATTGGTTTGTTTCTTGGCCGTTGCTTTGGTGGGTTTGGTGTTATTTGCTGTGGTGAGAAAGAGACTAGAGAGAGCGAGGAAGAGAGCTTTGATGGAGGATTGGGAATTGGAGTATTGGCCTCATAGAATTCCATATGATGAGATTGAATCCGGGACTAAGGGATTCGATGAAAAGAATGTGATTGGTATTGGTGGGAATGGGAAAGTGTATAAAGGTGTGTTACAAGGAGGGACTGTAGAAGTTGCGGTTAAACGGATCTCGCAGGAGACTAGTGATGGTATGAGAGAGTTTGTAGCCGAGATATCGAGTCTGGGCCGGCTTAAACACCGAAATTTAGTTACTTTAAGAGGTTGGTGTAAGAAAGAGATTGGCAGTTTCATGTTGATCTATGATTACATGGAGAATGGAAGTTTAGACAGATGGATATTCGAACACGATGAGAATAAAACAAGGCTTAGCTGTGAAGATAGGATCCAGATTTTGAAAGGTGTAGCTTCAGGAATATTGTATTTACATGAAGGATGGGATTCTAAAGTTTTACATAGAGACATTAAAGCAAGCAATGTGTTGCTTGATAGAGATATGATACCAAGGCTAAGTGATTTTGGGTTAGCTCGAGTTCATGGACATGAGCAAGTGGCTAGGACCACGAGAGTGGTTGGTACAGCTGGATATTTAGCTCCTGAAGTGGTTAAGACAGGACGTGCATCGACACAAACCGATGTCTTTGCTTATGGGATACTAGTACTTGAAGTAATGTGTGGAAGGAGACCAATTGAAGAAGGGAAGAAACCATTAATGGATTGGGTTTGGGGATTAATGGAAAAAGGTGATATTCTTAATGCGCTTGATCCATTTATGATGATGACACAAGCCATTGATGAAGCTGAGAGAGTCTTACAACTTGGTTTGCTTTGTGCACATCCTGATCCGAGCAAAAGACCTTCAATGAGACAAGTTGTTAAAGTGTTTGAAGGTGACAAAGCTGAGATCTTTGATGCAGAGAGTAATGAAGATGTTGAATCATGGATGTTGAAGAAGATGGGATCTCGTGGAATCTCGAGAGAGTTTATGTATGGAAGCTCGTCACATCCGACAATAGAACAAATCAGACTTCAGTCTTTGTCTACTTCTCTTCAATCTTGGAACTCTATTTTAGAAGGAAGGTGATGATGATAAATATAGTTTCTTTTGTGTGGTTTTACTTTTGGTTCTTTGTGTGTACATATACGGTTTTGGAAATGCATTACGTTATACGTGTATTATTGACTTCTTCTTAATTTTTGTTTATTTGGACATTAGAAACCTCAATAAAAGTATATTGTTTTGATTTAAGTTTTAATATCGTCAAATCCGAAGTGTTGGTATAATCCTTTTTTGGGTTAAAGTGATGTGGTTGGTGAATGAATAAAATATGCTGTATGGATCCTCCAAGAATATTATTTAACACTTTTGATAGACGAACTATATAAGCAAAAAGCTTGAAAATATTCGTGTTCTAAGCTTAAAAGTTATGATTTATAAACAATATATATTCATTGAAAAAGAACAAGATATGTATAGTTATATTCATTTTTATTTCAAAGTTGTTATCAAATTCAGACAAGGCTTTATCGAAAAAGTATATTCTGACATGATCCCATATGTAAATGTCTTATATAATTTGATAATTGTTACGATTCCTACGTACTCGTATACAATAATGCAAATGGATGCCAGAGAGGTAAAAGAAAATTGTTTTTCTTTTTCTTTTCAATTTATATATACATAAAATAAATAAACCATAAGGAAGAGCATAACATTATGGCATTGAATTTTATGATGTTATAAAGATTGTATTCTTATTTGTTTTTCTTAAACATTTTTTTTTTGATGCCAAAGGAGATGTTGTCCAATGATATAGTTATTTTATAAATTTTCATGGCATCAGAGATGAAACTTCTTACAAGTAGTAGTTGGAGTGGAATTTAAAATATAGTAGGCTAATTGAAAAAAAAAAACATTTTTTGATTAAACTTTAATGATATCCCAAAACCGAAAAAGAGTTTTTGTTTATTATCTCAAAAATTTTAAAGATACGAAGTTCAAAGTGTTATCACTTTCATTCATAAGCACCACACTAAATTACCTTTTTATAAAGTTTATTTAATCCGCATCAAAACACTGTCGTTTTTGGAGCCCACGAGGCAGCAGAACAAGAATATAACGGATATATAATGCTTTCTTTGTCTTGTTTCTCTCTTGATTGTCTCGAGTCTCTGACACGCGCGTACTTGCACGTGTCTTAATTCCCTACACGTCTCTATTCCGTGGACCCTCTCTTAAACTCATGCACACCGTCCGATTAAAATCATTAACAGATCGAACGATCAATACCTCGAAGAGCTTGTATTATTTGTATGACGAGACATACATTATTATTATTATTTTTTTGTCTTTTTGTTTTTTGGTAATATCATTAATTATCTCAATACAGAGTTTCGTTTCGTGACTGTTTTTGAAACTTAAAAGAAAAAAGATGAAATTATTTTGAAAAAGATTCCTAAGTTAAGAAACCTTTCGCCGGAGATGAGGAGGCAAAGGCATTCACCGGCCACCGCCAATGAACGTAATCGAGCTCCACCGCCGTTGCAAGAGGTATACAACATCATTCCAATTCATGATTTCTTAACGGAACATCCGTCGTTGCGTTTTCCGGAGGTTCGAGCTGCGGCGGCGGCGCTTAGAGTAGTCGGAGACCTTGCGAAACCTCCGTCGGTTGATTTCACACCTAACATGGACTTGATGGACTGGCTAGGTCTTCTCTTCGGTTTCCAAAGGGACAACGTTCGGAATCAGCGAGAGAATCTCGTTCTTCACTTAGCTAATTGCCAAATGCGTCTCCATCCTCCGCCACTTCATCCCGACGGACTCGATCCAATTGTTCTCCGTCAATTTCGGAAGAAGCTACTTCGTAACTATACTAAATGGTGCTCGTTCATCGGAGTGAGGTGCCACGTCATCAAGCCTACTCAAAGCCGTCATCAAACCAACGTTCTTTTGAATCTCCGTCGTGAGCTTCTCTATGTAGCTTTGTATCTCTTGATTTGGGGAGAATCGGCTAATCTTCGGTTTATGCCTGAGTGTCTCTGCTACATTTTTCACCATATGGCTATGGAACTCAACAAAGTTCTCGACGGAGAGTTCGATGATATGACTGGATTGCCGTATTGGCCTTCTTTCTCTGGTCATTGCGCCTTCCTCAAGAGTGTGGTTATGCCGATTTACAAGACGATTAAGACGGAGGTCGAGAGTAGCAACAATGGGACTAAGCCACATTCTGCTTGGAGAAATTACGACGACATAAATGAGTATTTCTGGAGAAAGAGAGCTTTGAAGAGCCTTAAATGGCCTCTTGACTGCACCAGTAATTTCTTCGATACTACACCTAAAAGCAGTAGAGTAGGGAAGACAGGATTTGTGGAGCAGAGATCATTCTGGAATGTATATCGAAGCTTCGATAGGTTATGGATTTTATTGCTTCTTTACTTCCAGGCAGCTATTATTGTTGCTACCAGTGATGTTAAGTTCCCGTGGCAAGACAAGGATGTGGAGGTTTATAATCTTTTCCTTTGTTTTAATCTATATACCTTAAGTCGTGTGTTGGTATATGAAGACATGATTGTTCTTTTACTTGTAGGTTACGTTGTTGACTGTTTTCATTTCTTGGGCGGGCCTAAGAGTTCTTCAGTCTGTACTCGATGCTAGTACTCAGTATAGTTTGGTAGGCAGAGAAACTTTCTGGCTATTTGTCAGGCTGATTTTGAAGTTTGTGGTGGCTGTGACATGGACAGTTTTGTTCTCGGTTTTTTACGCAAGGATTTGGAGCCAGAAAAATGCAGATGGTCGATGGTCTGGAGCTGCAAACGACAGGATTTTCACGTTTCTCAAGATAGTTTTTGTGTACGTTGCGCCTGAATTATTGGCTATTGTACTGTTCATCATTCCTTGGGTAAGGAATTGGGTTGAGGAACTGAATCTTGGAGTTGTGTACTTACTGACATGGTGGTTCTATAGCAAAACATTTGTTGGTCGTGGGATGAGGGAAAACGTGCTGGACAATATTAAATATACAATTTTTTGGATTCTTGTGTTGGCCTCTAAATTCATATTCAGTTACTACTTACAAATAAAGCCTCTAATTGATCCGACTAGGGCACTACTGAACCTTAAGAATGCACCTTACACGTGGCACGAGTTTTTTGGTAGCACTCACAGAATAGCAGTAGGAATGCTCTGGCTCCCTGTTATTCTTATTTACCTGATGGATTTGCAAATTTGGTATTCAATCTACTCATCCTTTGTAGGTGCAACAATTGGTTTGTTTTCTCACTTGGGGGAGATTAGGAACATTGATCAGTTGAGACTTCGATTTCAGTTTTTCTCAAGTGCTATGCAGTTTAACCTTAAACCTGAAGAGCACCTTCTGAGCCCTAAGGCAACAATGCTTAAGAAGGCCCGTGATGCTATGCACCGGCTGAAATTGCGATATGGAATTGGTCAGCCTTTCAACAAGATCGAATCCAATCAAGTTGATGCGACTTGGTTTGCCCTTATTTGGAATGAGATAGTAATCACATTTAGGGAGGAAGACCTTATCAGTGACAGGGAGGTTGAGCTACTTGAGTTGCCGCCTAATTGTTGGAATATCCGGGTTATCCGTTGGCCGTGTTTCCTCCTTTGCAATGAGCTCCTTCTTGCTCTAAGTCAGGCAAATGAGCTCTGTGACCTTCCTGATCGCTGGCTTTGGTCCAAAATCTCTAGCAGTGAGTACAGACGTTGTGCGGTTATAGAAGCATTCGATAGCGTCAAATATGTGATTTTTAGAATTGTTAAAAATGGCACGGAGGAAGAGTCCATAGTGAACAGGTTGTTTACGGAGATTGAAGAAAACGTGGAAAACGGAAAGTTATATGAGGTATATAAACTGACAGTACTACTTCGGATTCATGGAAAGCTAATATCACTTCTTGAGCGTCTGATGGACCCTGAGAAAAAGGTATTCAGGATCGTCAATTTATTGCAAGCTCTGTATGAAATCTTCACAAAGGAATTTCGAAGAGGTAAGAATTTAAGCATTCAGGAGTTAAGGCAGCTTGGCTTAGCGCCCATTAGTATGGGAGCAGATACGGAATTGCTGTTTGTCAATGCCATTAATCTCCCTCCAATCAATGATATTTTCTTTTATAGGCAAATAAGGCGGATCCATACAATTCTTACTTCGAGAGATCCAATGCATAATGTGCCCAAAAATCTTGAAGCCAGAGAGCGTCTTGCTTTCTTCAGCAACTCTCTCTTTATGAATATGCCCCAAGCTCCCAGTGTACAAAAAATGATGGCATTCAGTGTATTGACTCCTTACTATGACGAGGAAGTGATGTATCGACAAGAAATGCTCCGAGCTGAGAATGAGGATGGAATTTCCACCCTATTCTACCTTCAAAAAATTTATGAAGATGAATGGGTTAATTTTGTGGAGCGAATGCGTAGAGAGGGAGCAGAAAATGAGAATGAGATTTGGTTAAAGAAGGTTAGAGATCTTCGCCTCTGGGCTTCATATAGGGGACAGACGTTGTCCAGAACAGTGAGAGGGATGATGTATTATTATAGTGCCTTGAAGAAGCTTGCCTTTCTTGATTCTGCATCTGAGATGGACATCAGGATGGGAACTCACGTTGCTCCTGAGCCACATCGTTCTTCTTACTACACAAATGATGGTGGGGATAACACACTGCAGCCAACACCTTCTCAGGAAATTAGCAGAATGGAAAGTGGTATAACACATTTGCTTAAAGGGACTGAGTATGCGAGTGCAATGATGAAATTCACATATGTTGTGGCATGTCAAGTTTATGGACAACATAAAGCAAAAGGGGACCATAGGGCTGAGGAGATTCTGTTCCTGATGAAAAACCACGAGGCCCTTCGTATTGCATTCGTTGATGAGGTTGACCTGGGAAGGAATGAGGTTGAATACTACTCGGTTCTTGTGAAATTTGATCAAAAACGCCAGGAAGAGGTGGAGATCTACCGAATCAGACTGCCAGGCCCCTTGAAGCTTGGTGAAGGAAAACCAGAAAACCAAAACCATGCTATAATTTTTACAAGAGGTGATGCGATTCAGACCATTGATATGAATCAAGATAACCATTTTGAGGAGGCGCTTAAAATGAGGAACTTGTTGGAATCATTCAAGTTTAAGTATGGGCTTAGGAAGCCTACCATTCTTGGAGTCCGTGAGAAAGTTTTCACTGGTTCAGTATCTTCACTCGCATGGTTCATGTCTTCTCAGGAAACAAGTTTCGTAACCTTAGGACAGCGTGTTCTTGCCAACCCACTAAAAGTGAGGATGCATTATGGTCATCCGGATGTATTTGATCGGTTTTGGTTTGTGCCTCGAGGTGGAATTAGCAAGGCCTCAAGAGTTATAAATATCAGTGAGGACATATTTGCTGGATTCAATTGCACTTTAAGAGGTGGGAACGTGACTCACCATGAATACATTCAGGTTGGCAAAGGAAGGGATGTGGGTTTGAATCAGATCTCTATGTTTGAAGGCAAGGTAGCGAGTGGTAACGGTGAGCAGGCATTGAGCAGAGATGTTTACAGGTTAGGTCACAGGCTGGACTTTTTTAGAATGCTCTCCTTCTTCTACACAACAATTGGGTACTACTTCAACACAATGTTGATAGTATTAACTGTTTATGCATTCTTGTGGGGTCGGCTTTATTTAGCACTTAGTGGTGTTGAGAAAATAGCAAAGGATAGGAGTACTAGCAATAGAGCTCTCGGTGCAATCTTGAATCAGCAATTTATTATTCAGCTAGGACTTTTCACTGCACTTCCAATGGTTCTTGAAAATACACTGGAGCGTGGATTTCTTCCAGCAGTTTGGGACTTTATAACTATGCAGCTACAACTTGCATCGTTTTTCTACACGTTTTCCATGGGAACTCGAACACATTACTTTGGTCGGACTATACTCCATGGTGGAGCCAAGTATCGTGCCACTGGAAGAGGTTTTGTGGTGGAGCATAAGAGATTTGCTGAGAACTACAGATTATATGCTCGAACTCATTTCATCAAGGCAATTGAGCTCGGGATTATCTTGTTGGTATATGCAGCTTATAGCCCGTTGGCTAAGAGCTCGGTTGTTTACATATTAATGACGATTTCTAGCTGGTTCCTGGTTACATCTTGGATTATTTCTCCATTTCTGTTTAACCCATCTGGTTTTGATTGGCTTAAAACTGTGAAAGATTTTGACGATTTCATCGCTTGGCTATGGTCTAGAGGTGGATTGTTTACGAAAGCAGATCAGAGTTGGTTTACGTGGTGGAATGAGGAACAAGAGCATCTGAAAACAACCGGAGTATGGGGAAAACTGCTTGAGATTATACTTAATCTTCGGTTCTTCTTTTTCCAGTACAGTATTGTGTACCATCTTCGCATTGCCGATGAGCATACCAGCATTGGTGTGTACTTGATTTCTTGGGCATGTATTATTGGTATTTCTACAATATACATCATAACAATTTATGCTCAGAAAAGATTTTCTGTCAAGGAGCATATTAAATACCGATTCATTCAGTTCTTAGTAATTGTCTTAACTATTCTTGTGGTCGTGCTGATGCTAGAGTTCACCAAACTTACAGTTGTGGATTTATTGATAAGTCTTTTGGCTTTTGTTCCTACGGGCTGGGGATTGATTTCCATAGCTCAAGTACTGAGACCATTTCTGTTCTCAACAGTGGTTTGGGACACAGTAATCTCTGTTGCTCGCCTTTACGACCTCTTCTTTGGTTTGATAGTTATGGCTCCAGTTGCATTGCTTTCATGGTTACCTGGTCTTCAGAATATGCAAACAAGGATCTTGTTCAATGAAGCCTTTAGCAGAGGGCTAAAGATTTCTATCATCCTTTCTGGCAAAAAATCCGCTTGAACAAAAATTGGGTATGAATCAGAATTTTATTATCTGTTACTGATAACTCTTAAGGACATCCATTAATAAGACTGGTTCCATCATAATTTTCAGGGTTTTTAGATTTGTTGAAGCTGAACTGTTCTAAGAAGGTTTACAACGTTTTGGGAGCTTTAAGTCCTTGTCTCTGGCCAACTTGAAGCAGCTTCAGTAGTCGGGTTTAATATCCTCCACCATTCGTAGCACTGCACCAGCTTACGTGGCCGGGTTTTTCCATGGTGGTTGCATTTTGAAGTTGATTAGTTGATCTTTATTCGGCGTGAGTTTATAAACGTAGGAATCTATCTTCATTTGCTTTGGTGACAGATACATGGCTGATTTATGTCTCAAGACCTTACAGTTAGTACATGATTTTGTCATATCGCAGGGTCTATTACCATATTTGGGAGAGCATAATAATGACGGTACGCTTCACACTGCACCATTTTGTTTTGGTCTTGTACAGATTTGGCTCATGCATTTGTTGGATGACTCGTGCTCTTACATTTAATGCACATATTTTGCTTATGGACCACTTTTCAAATGTTTTCTTTTCATGTTTTGATTCAGATTTATT
Organism: Lepidium sativum; assembly: GCA_023374145.1. Taxonomy (NCBI): domain Eukaryota; kingdom Viridiplantae; phylum Streptophyta; class Magnoliopsida; order Brassicales; family Brassicaceae; genus Lepidium; species Lepidium sativum. The sequence continues at coordinate 64,117 of JAKUCM010003589.1, forward strand.
GCTTAATTCTCGAGAATTATGTAATTGCAATTGTAAGTTTTAGAGGGGCAAAATTAAGAATGGTTTTAACTTCACAACTCAGAAAAAGTGAATTCAGTATTGTCTTAAAAGATTATTGACTGTCTCTTCCTCTTGTATTGTGTGAATTAAGTAGCATCCTTGAACCAGACCGAACTAAACCAGACCAAATAATTGAAAATTAACTGAACCAATAAATCCTCACAAATTAACAACAATAATCAACATATAGTAAAAAAAAAATCATCATAAAAAAATCCACTAATCTTTTGTTTGTTTGTGTAAAGAGACATGTTTATCTCGAAATGTCAAAAGACGCATCTTTATGTATTTCTATGAACTCTCAAGCTCTTCTCTCATGGAAGTAAACAAAGAAGAGATTCCAGATATGCATATTATGGAAGATGAAGAAGAAATCTCCTTAAGAAAGAGAAAGATAGGTAAGTTGTGAACCCAATTCAACTCAAGTTTACTGCTTTGTGTTCAATATTTTCTGATTAATTTGACTTCAATAGATCTCATCACAATGATGTTATGTTGACAGATTCGAATGGTAAGTCAGAAGATGAAAGAGAAGTGAAGAAAATAGCCTTCTTCACTCAAAAACCTCAAGAAGAAGAAGAAAGAACAAAAAGAGAAGAAGACATTGATATGACTGAAGAAGATACAGAAAGAGATGATCCTAGAGATAATACAGACAAGATCATGGAAGATACTGTTATTGAAGAGGACTATGTCGTTGACTTTAATGGTTTCTTTTGAAACTTTTCTCTGAAATAGCCTCTGCGTTGACTTTCTTCTCTAAAAGATCTTTGTTTCTCTCTCT
>JAKUCM010003590.1:0-45919 GCA_023374145.1 Lepidium sativum
AAAACATTATTCTTTCTGTCTCTTATAATATCCATACCCTATATCCTCTTAGCTACCCCGAGGTCCTTCATCTCAAATTCACTGCTCAAAATCCTTTTAAGTTTCTGAATTTCTGACATATCCTTAGCTGCCAATAACATATCATCAACATATAGCAACAGAAAAATATAATTTCCTTCTGCATATTTTCTGAGATAAACACAACTGTCGAAATCGCTTTTGAAATACCCCTTTGACCTGATGAACTGATCAAACCTTAAATTTCACTGTCTTGAAGACTATTTCAAACCATAAAGTGATTTTCTTAATAAGCATACTCCATCTCCATCTGAGAACCCTTCTGGGCGATCCATAAAAATCTTTTCATCAATATTTCCATGTAGAAAAGCTGTTTTTACGTCCATTTGCTCTAACTCCATGTTCTGATTAACCACCATTGATAGTGTCAATCTTATAGTAATGTGCTTAACCACCGGAGAAAAAACCTCATTGTAATCAATTCCTTCTATCTGTCTGAAACCTTTTGCAACCAGCCTTGCTTTAAATCTAGGCTTTTCTACCTCTGGAATTCCCGGCTTTAATTTGAACACCCATTTGCAACCGATTGTCCTCTGCGTTTCTGATCTTGGTACTATGTCCCAAGTTCCACTTTTCTTCAAAGAATTCATTTCCTCCTTCATTGCCTCTATCCACATATCTCTATGTTAATTAGTCATAGCTTCTTCATAGGTTCTTGACTCTTCCTCATTTATCATGTGTGACACATTTAAAGCATACATTGCCACATTTGCCTCTATGTATCGGCTTGGTTTTCTGGTGACTCTTCTATCTCTGTCTCTAGCTAGCAAATAGTCGTTATAGGATTCTGTTTCTATTTGATCATCTTCATCTTGTTGATCATTGATGTCATTCTGAGTAGAAACTGTAGTCTCCAAATCCTGACTATCATTAGGAATCAAAACATCAGATTCAGTAATCTGTTCTTCTTCATCCTCTGGCAATAAGAAAGTGACCCTTTTAGATTTACGATTTTGAAGCTTCTGTAAATCATCATCAGTAAACTTGTCAATATGCTTATATATCACTGCTTCATTGAATACAACATCTTTGCTTATCACGCATTTCTTATCCTCCAAACTCCAAATCCTATAACCTTTCACACCTTGCGGGTATCCTAAGAAAATCCCTTTCTTAGTTCTAGGCTTTAGCTTTCCTTGGTCCACATGAAAGTATGCCAAACATCCAAAACGCTTCATATGTGAATAATCCGGCTCTTTTCCTGACCATAGTTGTTCTGGAACTTGATAGCCTATAGACTTTGAAGGTGTTCTATTCAAAATGTATACCACAGTGGATGTAGCCTCTGCCCAATATGCTTCTGACAAGCCTATTTCACTTAGAAAGCTCCTCACCTTCTCGAGTACAGTCCTATTTAGCCTCTCTGCAACTCCATTCTGTTGCGGAGTATAGGGACATGTCTTGTGTCTTAGGATGCCATTATCTTTGCAGTGATCATCAAAGACTCTATTGCAATATTCCAAACCATTGTCAGTTCTTAGAGCCTTTAGTTTTCTTCCACTCTGATTCTCTGTGAGGATTTTCCATTCAACAAATTTGCTGTAGGCCTCGTCCTTTGTCTTCAGAAAATATACCCACACTTTTCTGGTAAAATCATCTACAAAGGACATGTAGTACTGACTTTTGGCTAGACTAGGTGTCACGTCTGGTGACCCCCAAAGATCAGAGTGAACATAGTCCAGTGGTCCTTTTGATATGTGTAATCCTTTGTTGAAAGACATTCTGTGTGATTTTCCAAAAATACAAGGTTCATAGTCCCTAAAATCCTTAGGCAAATCAACATGAATAAAACCCATCTTGACCAGTGCTTGCATATTGCGACTGCTCATATGACCTAGTCTGCTGTGCCAAATATCCACAGAACACCCTGGTCCTTTTACTGCATTACACTCATATACCTTTGCTTTTCCATTCAAGAAATATAAAGTATTCTTGTAATCAGCTGTCATGACAACCTTTCCTTTCCTCAGTACCTTCATCTTATAATCCCGAGACTGATACCAACATTCCAAGGTTTCAAGTTGCCCCAGTGATATGAGATTTCTTCTTGCAGTAGGTGTGTATCTTACTTGAGTCAGAATGAATGTGGATCCGTCATCATTCACAAAACTCACTTTACCAATCCCTTTGATTTCACAGAAACTGTCATTACCCATTAGTACCCTTCCACCATCTACATCTTCTAGATCGAACACTAGGTCTCTGTTGGATGTCATGTGATATGAACACCCTGGGTCTAATATCCACTCATCTTCATGTGATGAATTGGTGGCCACTAGCATTTCTGGTTCTGTATATTCTGCCCTACATACACTTACTTCTGCATTGTCTCCTTTTGAGTTTGACTTTCTCTTAGGACAGTCTCTCTTAAAATGCCCTTCAGCACCACAAGCCCAACAAGATCTCCCTTTTGGTTTTGATTTAGATCTGTGCTTACTGTCACTTCTACTGTCCTTAGACTGTCCCCTTTTCTCTTTTCTTCCTCGAGAATGAACCACCAACCCTTCTGAAACAGAATGGAGTTTATAGACACCCTTCTCTATTAACTCCATCTCAATAGAATATGCGGAACTTATGATATCATTTTGAGTTATGGTTTCCTTTCCCACACTGTATTTCAGAGTATGAACCAGATTCTCAAATTGCTTAGGTAGACTATTCATCAATATATCAGCCTTATCCTCTTCACCAATATCCACGTGAACACTAGATAAATCTGATATTAATCTGTTGAAAACATCGAGGTTCTTGTCTAGATTCTTTCCAGAATCCATTTTAAAGCTGCAAAATTTCTGCTTAAGGTTGAATCTATGAGGTAAAGTCTTTACCTGGTATTCAGCTTCCAAAGCGATCCACATTTCATAGGCAGTCTTCTCTTTCTTGACTTTCCTAAGAACATTGTCCGAAAGACTAGTACCATTTAGATTTTTAGCTCTTCTGTCCTTGTCTTTGAATTTCGGATATGCTTTTGCTTCCATGAAAAGTTGCTCTGGAGACTTTTCTGAAGGTCCAGCTGCAGCATCTTTCACCTCTTTACCATCTTTTACAACTTTTTCAACTTTCTCTTCCTTTGAATCGTAACCATCTTCCTCTGCTAGATATATAGGCAACAAAGGAGAGTCTAGACCAAGAATCTCGAGCTGAGCCAACATCTTGAACTTCCACAGAGAAAAATCTCCATCTCCATTAAATTCCTTGACCTCAAATCTTCCCAGAGTTGGCTCCATACCGTCAACCTGAGATGCTCTGATACCACTTGTTGTGAATTTCCTTTAACTTGTGTTACTTTTACCGCAAGAAACTAAGAGATTTGTTTTTTTGTTTGCAGGTACAAGATCATGTACGAGTTCCTGTGATCAAAGGTGACCACAGTACATCTCGGCAAGCTTAAGGGCTTGCTCTCTTCTATTAGATGAGTTTCGAACCAGAAAAGGAGATTACAACCAGAGTAAAGAAATCTGAAGCAAAACACTCGAAAATGTTCTCACAGAAAGTCATAAACTCAGCTGAACATACATATAGCCGAGAAACATTTAAGGTATGTTTCTTCCCTGATGTCATGGTCCAACCAATGATGAAAACCCTCTGAATAGCCTGGCTTGCTCAGTTTGACTCTGCAATTGTGCTGCAGGTTCTGCAAAGCAGCAGAAACAAAAGAAGAAGACAGATGGGCCTCAGTAAAACAACATAGGCCCAACAGAAGAGAATCAGATACGGCCCAAGTCTGCACAAGGCCCACAATAGTACCAAACATATTAACCGCTAAATTGGATTATTATTTTAATCTGGTTTGGTAGAATCAAGCTTCTTCTCGTGATGTTCATACCAAACAACCAAATCGAACCAATGTGTTGGGTTGGGTGTTGTTTTTTTGTCCATCCAAATGCTTTATTTGGATGAATATACAAATTGTTATTCTTTTAGACACAATTATATGTATTATTCAAATGCAACATTTGGATAATTTGGTAAAATTATCCAAAATTTTATAAAATTTTAGATGTGTTTGGATGGAGATGAATTTGTAAAAATTAATAAAAGATAAAAATACCCTTAAAATATTAACAAATGTTTTTAATCTATATGAACAAAATATTATCATTTCTCTTATATTTTTATTGTTCTCTTTTTCTATTTTTTTGTTCTTTCTTATTATTTTTTACTTTCTCTTCTCTTCTTTATTCACTCTTCTCATTTTTACTCTCTCTCCTCATTTTTGTTTTGAACATTTCTAATTTGAAAATTAACCAAAGTAACCTATAGGTGCTAAATTGGTAAAGATAGAGATAAGGTAGAAATAAGGTGACAGACAATGGCAGATCCATATAACCAATACATGGGACAAGTGCCTCACACTAATATATTTTCTTTAGTTATTTTTTTCATTTTTGTCTTTCATATAAAATTTTCATCTTTCAAAATGAACTAGAGGCCCAATACAAAATATAGGTCTAAATCCATCACTGTTTACAGATATATAATCTATAACATGAGAAAATGGCCTAATCATTGAGTACACAATGATTAAGTAAACTGAGTTAATTTTTAAAGCAATTCTTACTCGGATCTTGTACAAGATAGAGAGCTCAGTTGCTTAAGAACAAAAGCCTCTTTTGCTTCGGCTCTGTTCTTCTTTTTTGTCTTTCAGGTTTACTTCAAGATTCAATCTTCTGTCTTCTATCCGACATGCTGGTTCCAACACAATGGAGCAAAGAATCACTCAATGAATGAGTAGCAAAAGCTCTTCGACAGGTTTTTCTTTTAGAAATGGATCTTCAAATATTAGATTGTTAAAGGAAAAAATCAAGAACTAAGTAACTAACTAAGAGATCCAAAGAGAACTTTGTTACAGATAATAGCATTGGTACAAGATCCAAAGAGAACTATTATGCATGCTCATTAGTTATATTCTATTGCAAGAAGAAGAACAACTTCAACAGCCATAAACTTATAAAATAAAGATGAAGCATAATCAAAACGTCTGTAGCAGTAACCTGTCATATGAGAATAACGCATTGAAATATGGCGGAACATGTGCCCTGTGCTGAAGAATATGATCTTGATTTGTGTACAACAGCTATATTGTCATATTCCATCTCTAGTGTGTGAAAGATCCCAAACATCTTTCGAAATAGCTTAAACATCTTCTATATGTTTCGAAATCAGCCTTATCAATCAATACAAGATTGAGTGGAATGAACTAAAAGATGGCATTTTCTCCTATAATTACTAGGTCCGACTGGTAATACTGTTTGAAAAATAATTGAATGGCTAAAATGAAAATTGTTTGGAAATAATAATAGTGATTGGAAAAATATGCTCTCGAACGAATATCGTTTAAAAATTAATGTTGATTGGTACACCATCGATTAAATAGCGTAGGAGGATAAAAATTAGAATGTAAAATTTGATTTAAAATAATTCTTCTACAAAGTAATAAATATATAAAAAACAGTTTTAATATTTTTGATATAAAAATATATATAGATTACAATTACTATTTTAGAATAACTCTTTTATATTAGTAAATTAAAAATTTTCCAAATCTAAATGTAAGGTTTCCTCTTCTTGAACCATAATATGATTCATATATATACTCTTTCTTAGAATATAATTATGAATACAATATTTATGTAAAGATAAATGGTTGTTTATATTTACAAAACTCATTTCCCAAACGATCTTAAATAGCTCCGTCTGAAACAATAATTTTAAATATCTAAATAAGTCCAAGTGATTTCTGAAACGGTGGTTTCAAACATAGGCGTGTCCAACATTTGCTCTAAATGATCACTAGTGTGTGATCTAAATGATCTAAATGTCCCCTTAATCAAATGCGACATTTGCTCTAGGTCTCCAACATTTTTATGATTAAGGCCATCTTTTTTCTAGTTTGTTCTTACAATTTTTAGTTTTATCTCAATTTTCTTACCGCTGTAAATATATTAAATGATTATATTTCAGGTTTCAAACTATTTTGAAATTTTCTTAATATAAAAATATGTAAATTGTTCAAAATTCTTGTTAAAATAAATATTATATATTAATATACAGTATAATAAAAAATCTATTATATACAATAAAAAATTGTTATATTACCATAATATTTTCTGAAATATTACCCTAGACCTCTGTATATCTTGGTATGACACTGAATTTCAAAAGTAGTGCTCATTGGACATTGGTAGCAAAATAAGAGAGTAACCAATCAAACGTATCTATCTTATGAGTGTTCTCTTTGAAAAGTAGCTATAGAACTCATAATTTGCATGATGGACTTAAGAAGAGCATCTTGAGAGAGGCTCGGTTTCGATCGTTGCTATGTGACCCATGTCGACTTCTCCTTCTTTTCTTTTTTTATTTCAACCGAGAAAAAGATCATTATTATTTATCTATTCATCATGTGAATAGATAAATAGCCTTTATCACCGTTCAAGATTTGAATTTTTTTCATTACAAGGGCGTGAATTAATAGAAAAAGTAAAACAGGATAAAAACGAAAACATTTTAAAGTAGAAAGCCGAAACTGCAATTGTGTATGTTTAGTTTAGCTTCCCTCGGCCGTATCATAACTTAACTCCCTCAATTAGAAAAACTCAATGGAAACCGAAGTTACAAAGCCCTAAGGTTTGATCTCTATCCCTAGTTTCTTCTTATACTCGTTTAGGGCTTTGAGGATGGTACCCTCAATCTCGCTTTGAACTTAATTCAAAAGATCTTTCTTTTTCCCAACTTCTGTTTACATAGCTAGATTGTAAAACTATGATTTCTCCTGGGAAATTGAATTTGCTTTTGGTTTATGTTTATTGGTTTTTTGAACTTATAGTTTCTGGAACTAGAACTGTTTGGTACGAATTCAAATTTTACTCTTGTCATCAACATAATTTCATATGATTGAGCTAAGAATCAGATGCATTTAAGAATTTCAGGGAATACGTGTTAAAAAGTTTAGAACTTGGTTATTGCATCTCTATCGATACTAATCTGTGAATTCATAATGTAATTGCTCTCTTTTGTATTATTGATGTTTTTAAGCTTGATTTGGTGTAAAGCATATACAAGAATAAGAGTCTGTTGTGAGTATGGAAGAGGACGCAGAGAGAAGCATCAACATTGTTGCATCGACCTCTGAAGGGTCGAGCTTAGATCCGATAGATCGAGTAAAGAAGCTCTTGTTCCGCCAGATGCTAGTGGGAATCAAAGATGGGAGATTCTTCCTTGGCAATTTCCATTGTATTGACAAACAAGGAAACATAATTCTCCAAGACTCTGTGGAGTATCGTAGCATAAGAAGATCGTCTCCTTCGCCTACTGAACAGCGTTGTCTTGGTATGATCCTAATCCCTTCATCTTGCAGGACATCTTGTCATGTCGATTGCTCTATCGAGGAACAGCTTTCATTGATTCAGTTGAAAAAGTAGAGCCTCTTTTAAGTCTTCATGAGAGAACCTTTCAAACTGCGTAGCCAAGATTAGTTCTTATCATGGATTTAGTCTCTTCGTTATGCTCAACTCGAAACTTTATTCCATGTCCTTGTAATATTGTATGATCAATGATTCACAGGATTTTGTGAAAAGAAAAATGTATAGATGCATTGGAAATCCTTTTGGAGCTTTTTTTTGTACTTTACATTTACAAGAAAAAAGGTAAACTTTTGAAAGTTATATTTTTTGTTGTCTTTAGAATCTGTCTCTATAAGCTGTTCCATACACAATGAGGTAGGGTACTGTTCTAACGACTGTGTCAATGGGAATGGCAAAGTTCACACCAGAAGACATACCGCTCCCTGCAACACAAAGGCCTCTCATTAGTATACATGATGGAAAAAACAGAGAATCAAAGAACAGTTATTGGTATGCTCTTAGATTTCGAAAAATATCACAGTTTCACCTTTGCGGCTGAATGTGGCAGTGTTTACTCCTATGGTGTGACCATAAGAATCAAGCAATGGCCCCCCGGAATTTCCTATATTACATCATTAGAGAAACTGTGATATTCATAAAACTGAGTTAACTACAAAATTGATAGATACTTGTGGATTACCCGAGTTAATATCAGCATCTGTTTGGATAGCTTCTCGAATGCTCTTTCCATTAGGTGACGGTATCTGTCTTCCCAACCCACTAACTACGTGCAATCTCCCTATCGCAAAACAGTTCTGACCTACGCGTAGGTCATTGGAGGTTCCGAGCACAACAGGTTGCAATTCCTGTCCCTTGGTTTCAATCTGGATATATAACAGTGGTTAAAAGACATAAACAAGTGTTGCTCAAATCATTTGAAAAACATGTTCCGACATCACTGCTTTAGTTTTCACCTTCAACGCAGCTAAATCATTATCTGGATCAAGACCCACAATTTTCCCGTCTTTGCTAAATCCTGTTCCCGTAGAATCAGCTAGAGACACCTGCAAGAAATTTAAAGATGATTTGCTCCTAAGTTGCTTGGCTTGCCTTTTTGGTTTCTGCAATTGGATTAAAGAAGATGGAGACCTGTAATCCACTCTGATCTGTAGCAAACTTTGAAATGACATGATAATTTGTCATCTGCATTGTACAAGAAATAAGCTTTTCAGGTTTCTAAAATCATAAACTTCAACTGATGAAGAATTTTTGCTTACAATGTGACCGAGCTTATCCCAAACGAAGCCCGACCCTGTCCCTTCGATCTTTCCGTTTTCCTCATCAGAGGGCGTTTTGGATAGCTCGATGTCTTCAATGAAAACAACAGAAGGCCAAGTTTTCTGCGAAAGCATAATTGAAGATTTAACTTAACAGAGCGAGAAAACAACTTCTCAAAGGAAGAATTAAAGCAAAACCTGGAAGAGATTGACGTTTCTCTCTTCTTCTTCCTCAAGCTCATCCTCTTTTTCCTTAACTTGCTCCAGTGCGATCGCAGATTCAATCACAAATCTCTGTTGATTGGAACCAAGCACAGTCTACATGAATCTTCTTCTCCGGTCAACGACGATGTCTACATGATTAAGTGAAGCAAGCTAACACAAAGTTCGATCGATTGAAGGGAGCCAAAGTATTATTTCAGATCAATGAAAGAGCTTTAGATGAAGCAAAAGCCATGGTCATGGCTTCTTCTTTCTTGAAGCTCTCTGCTCTTCTACAATAGGCTGTCACTCAAACTTCCACTCAGACGAGATAAGGCGGAGGATATCAATTCGGTTATTTTCGGTTCGGTTCTTATCAAACCAGAAATGTGTTCTGTGATTTTTGTTCCTTATGCGAGGAAAAAGCGGGAATGATCTTAGATGAACCTTCATGATTTGTTTTAAAACATTTAAAATATAATAGCTATGGATTTACATCATTATATCAAAGTACACAGATGCTTGATCTCTCATTTATATAATCAATCAAATCAAGTTATTAGTCCAAAATATCATCCCAAAGCCATCCACACGTTGAGATGGCTCAAGAGTAAGCCTTCTCATATTCTGTTTACTCTTTGAACTGCCATTCTCTTCGGCACATTGGGCAATGAGCTTGACTTGTCTGAGAATTCACCCACTTCAATATACAGTGAAGATGAAATGCGTGGTTGCAAGCTCCCCAAACTGCCATAACACCACAACACAACAATATGAGATGGGCAGTGTTGTTTTAAGTATTACCATAAGCTAATAAAACAGCTTAGCAATGTTCCCACAAGCATCAAACAGTGTGTGTGTGTCCTAAGCAACATATATAAAAGTGTAGACACGAAAGAGGGAACTTTACTTAAAGGGCAATCATCTCCAGGAAGTTTGCAATCAGGACAACAACCATCGAAAGCCATTCGACATATCCCACATGTTTCATCTTGAGCATTCCATGTCCATGAAGCAACTGCATGCCATCTGTTTCCAAGGTGAAACAATCAGTTAAAAAGATTAGCAACTCCGCATTGTAATAGCTCATGCGTTGGAAGCTGAGATTGTAGAAGACAAATATATACATAACTCAAAGAACTTACTCTTATTTTTTGGGTATGCAGGACCGAAGCAGCATAACAGTCAATATCAACAATCTCATTTTTTCCCTTTAATTTCATGGGTTCACTTAACGCAGTCTAGTATAAAATTCCCCACAGAAAGCTTAAAAGGTGAAGCAAAAAGGATACGCAAGATTTTGACTTTCATTGTTTCCTTCTGAATAAATAAATAAAAACAAATTAGAATCTAACACTAAAGCAGAATCAAGAAGATTATCAAACAAAGAACTGCGTAGCTCATGATGAAATCTCTCCAATGTAACAAACCAAAGAGTTGTAGAGAAATAAGGAATTAAAATTTGTGAGGATGTGCATCACATAGTAGCAACTGGAAACCAGAACCAAAAGAAAATCTGTTTCCAATTACAAAATGATGTGAAACTTTACTATATGGAGCATAATGAGAAGATGCAAGCTCGAAGCTATATCAGACCTTCACTCGAAGCTCCAACACGGACTAAATGACTAAGTGTGATTGAAAGTCAACCAGTAAATATGTTTGGTTGTCATCAACATAGACTCTAAATCCACCCAAGAAAAGAACTTAAAAACAAAAGTAGAATGTCTTCAACTAGGGCAAAATAGAAGCTGAGTCTCATAAAATGATATCAAAGCTCAGATCTCATTAAAGTGAGAGATAAACACTTACAGAGAGAAAGAGAGATAATTAGGGAAGAAGGAAGGCGGCAGAGACTGTGAGATAGAAAGAGAGAGTGAGGTCAAAGAGAGTATAAAAGGGAAAGGCAATGTGGCTTTTGGAGGCCCATGAATGGGCCCAACTTTCCGCCTGAGACGTCTAAACATTTATTTTTCAATTTGGAAAACATTGCGTTCCTTTCAACTAATTTTATAAAGAAAGAATTGCTTAAATAGAGCAAATGTATACTATACTGTAATTACTAAAATATTTTTTGTCCAAAAAATGTTTTAGCGTCAAGGGTATAATTACGATTATATCTTTGAAATAAAACAGTTTTCTTCTTATATTTTCTTCTTCTTCTTTGGTTAATTTCACAAAAGAAAAAAGAAAGAAACTTATATTGTAAATCGTCGTCGTTAACCTCTCTTTCTTTTATTTGTCGTTTTATTCAACGTGTTCTTCGTTGTTTTTCATACTTGTTGTCTTCTTCTTCTTCTTGTTCTTCGTACTCGTCGTCTTCATTGTCGTGTTGTTTATTTATCAAAGGTAAGTTTCTTCTTTTCTTCTTCCACTTCTCCTCTTCTTCTTTTTATTCTTTTTCGTGAGGGTATTTGGGTTTAGAGTTTATGTAGACATTGGGTTTCTCGATTTCGTGACATTTGGGTTTCTCGATTTCGTTCTGTGTTTGTCAAGTAGAGTTCTTCCCCGGTCCGAGCCAATGTGATATAGTTCGTAATTAGCTGTGAGGGTAAGGGTGAAGTAGAGCTATAGTTAGTGTAGTAGAGATATACTTAGTGTAGTAGTGTTAGTATGACGTCTGGTAGATTTAGGTCGTAGTGGGATATAGTTCGATTTCGTGTAGTAGAGTTAGTCTGACGTTTGGTAGAATAGATTGTAGTGTGGTAGAGTTGGCTTGTGGTGTGATAGAGTTAGGTTGTAGTGTGGTAAATTTGGATTCCGTGTAGTAGAGTTAGTCTGATAGAGTTGGCTTGTAGTGTGGTAGAGTTGGCTTGTAGTGTGGTATAGTTGGAATAGAGTTAGATTGTAGTGTGGTAGAGTTGGCTTGTAGTGTAATAGAGTTAGTCTGATGTTGGTAGAGTTGAGTTTCGTGTAGTAGAGTTAGTCTAACGTTTGGTAGAGTTAGATTGTAGTTTGGTAGAGTTGGCTTTTTGTGTGGTATAGTTGGAATAGAGTTAGTCTGAGTTTGGTAGAGTTAGTCTGGTGTTTGGTAGAGTTAGATTGTAGTGTGGTAGAGTTGAGTTCCGTGTAGTATAGTTTATTAACCTGTTATGGAGTTAGGTTTTTTAATGTTTATCGTTTGTTTTCATCTTTAGATATGGTAGATAAAAAGTACCCGAAGAAGGTTCTCACACACGGTCTACCAGTGATGAAGAATCAAAACATCAACCATTTCTGCAATCCTAAAAACATCAGCAATATAATAAAGGGTATTGGTGAGGATGCCTACGTAGACATAAAGGAGAACACTTGCGTACGCGTTTTTCTGAAGCTAGCAGACTCCAACTACAACTTTAAAGGGAGACATATACAGTACCTGTTGATGAATCAACTAGTGATTAAGAAGAAGTACGAGATGTGGGTGTTGTTTGGGTCTCGGTCTACTAGGTTTTCTCTGCACGAGTTTATGGAAATAACGCAGCTTAATTGCGGTAACTTCGAGGAGGCTTCAAATATGGCAGATGTTGCCCACAGAGAGATTTGGGAAGATATTTGTTTAGGGGTTGGTGAATGCCCTAAATGGGTAGAGTTGAAAGACCTCTTGGGGAGATGTAGAGGGTAGTCTTTCGAGAAGAGGAAGATGGTGGGCTTGCTAATGGTTTTGAATGTAGGAATTTATGGTTGCCACACAAACAGTAGACTCCCTTTTAGTGCTGCAAAATTGGTTACATATTTTGAGATGTTCGAGAGGCATCCATGGGGAAGAGTGGCGTTTCTAGAACTGATCAACTCGATCAAAAATGTAGCTTATAAAAAGGCCAATAATTACACTCTACACGGGTTTGTGCACGCACTTCTGATATGGGCATTTGAGTCCATCCTCATACTGGCTGAAATTTTCGGAGAGCAAAGAGAAGGTGACGTCCCCATTCTACGATGGAGACCAATCAAAAAACAAACCATTGAACCTGAGGACTTGGTGAAGATGAAGCAAGGAAAGGTAAATTGCTTTCATAGTAGAGTTTGTTTGGGTGATTGATAGAGTTCATTTATGTATAATAGAGTTCATTTACGCTACTAGTAGAGTTCATTTACGTATAGTAGAGTTCACTTTCAAGTATAGTGGAGTTAATTTCAAGTATAGCAGAGTTCATTTCCGTGTAGTAGAGTTCATTTATGTGTAGTAGAGTTCATTTACGTTTAGTAGAGTTATTCTGATTGGAGGTAATTTATGTGTGGTAGACTTCATTTGTGTTTACTAAATTGCATCTTCTCGTCTACCAGATACGTCTTAAGCAACTGACTACACAGCCTATGGACATAATGCCTCTATGGCCAGATGATATTACAGATCCCAAAGTGGACGCCATGCTTGGAGACATACTTGCCTCCAATCTAGATGAATCCGCCTAAGACATAAGTAATAAGAGAAAGACAGATGCTTATGTTGAGGAGAGAATGAGCAAGCGTAATGTTAGTTCAAAAGAGCAGGTGAAGAAAGGGAAAGAGAAAAAAAACAGAAGGATGACTCCAAGAAAGAAGAGAAAAAACACAAGAAAGAAGAGAAGATAATTCAGATTAGGATGAATGACTCCACTACCTTGCAGGATGTGGTGAAAGTCGTTAAAAAGAAAAAGCGGAAGGCAGAGGAGTCGAGTGCATAGCTTGACATTTTTAGAGATATGACCAGAGACTTCGAAAGGATGAGACACAATCAGAACGTGTTTGCTGAACGTATATATCGTCTTGAGGAGAGTAGGCTGGATACCAAGGCAGAGACCACAATGCTTGCTAAGTGCGTGATTAGGTTGAAGCATAACACCTCAAACAATACAGCCATGCTTGAGAGGATTCTTAGGCTGGAGGAGGCCAGGGCGCAACCACAAATTTATAGCCTGGAGAACAAAGCTGAGAATGCGGATGAGAGTGGAGGTCAGACAACTCCATGACATCGAACTCCTAAACATGTGAATTGCAAAGATGACATAGAAGGCGATACAAACATTACTCTCAACTCCCCTAATAATAAGGAACTTAAATCGGTACGTAAGACTCTATTTGAATGAGACTTACTCTAATTAATTTATCCTATGTACCAACAAACATTACGTACATGTTTGTACGAACATAAACATAAAGTTGTGGGTTGTTAACTTTGGTAAAGCTTATATATGGTTTGGTCGAGTTATGTTTAACTCTACTAAACAATTATTGTGTTCAAAACATCTCTACCAAACCATAAAAATTAACTCTACCACTATTCACAACTCTATCATCTGTTAAGCTAACATTTGAGAGTTACTCTTCGCAGACACCTCTTTGGGAGTGGCCTACCCTGGTGGACTCGGAGTCGGAGAAAAAACCAAGTGCAAGTTCAGGTGTTGTGCGTAATACAATTAAACCAACAAATGTGGATGCTCACATCGATGACACCCAAGTGTCCCCAACCATCCCACCGAACTAGGTAATCCTGTTATAAAGAAATCCTATTGGTAGAGTTGATAGTTCTGTTAAATAGAGTTGACACTTTTCATATTTTTTGTAGAATAAATGGGTTATCTAGAGTAAGGAGACAACCGACCCTTTCAGCCCATTATCACGGGTTGTTAGGAATCCAGAAGAACCGTCAAAAGAGGAACCACCTTACGATGTGGAAAAAATGAAGCCAGGAATGTCACAGCTTGGCGTCATAAAACTGGTGGATACTCCTAAGAAAGGTAAACAAACACATGGGGAGTTAGTCTGTATGGAAGATGTGTTATCGAAAGAGACACTTGGGCACGAGTACTCACTAAGAACGAGATATAGTTCATATTCAAGTATAGTAGAGTTCATTAACTGTTTAGTAGAGTTAGGTTGTACTGTGATATAGTTGGCGTATTGCGTGGTAATGTTAATTTGACGTTTGGTAGAGTTAGATTGTTGTGTGGTAAAGTTGGCTTGTTGTGTGGTAGAGTTAGGTTGTAGTGTGTTACAGTTGACTTGTTGTGTGGTAGAGTTAGGTTGTAGTGTGGTAGAGTTGGATTTTGTGTAGTAAACTTAGTTTGACGTTTGGTAGAGTTAGATTGTATTGTGGTAGAGTTGGCTTGTTGTGTGATATAGTTAGTCTGATGTTTGGTAGAGTTAGATTGTAATGTGGGAGAGGTAGCTTGTTGTGTGGTAGAGTTAGGTTGTAGTGTGTTAGATTTTGCTTGTTTTTGTGGTAGAGTTTGGTTATAGTGTGGTAGAGTTGGATTCCGTGTAGTAGAGTTAGTCTAACATTTGGTAAAGTTAGATTGTAGTGTGGTAGAGTTGGCTTATTGTGTGGTAGAGTTAAGTTGTAGTGCGGTAGAGTTAGTCTGACGTTTGGTAGAGTTCATTCTATCTTATTGTAGAATTAACTTACCATTCTTTTTTCTTGTTCTTACAAGTATCCCCTTTCGAAGGCTGTTCCATTGTCAAGATGAGTCATAAGAATGTTGTTCATTCTCGGAGTGTCTATGATCTTTTTGGTCAGATTGCAAAAATAAAAGTACTTCAGTTACGCGACTATGTGAAGCATGAATTGTAAGTACTTATTTGAATGTGCTGTGTTGCATACGAATTCGTCGATTATTTACAAATGTGATAATTTCTGTAGAGAACTTACGGTCGAAGGGAACCTGAGTCCAAATGCGGATTTCTTTCTCCGCTTGATCACCCCAAAAGAGAAGTGGTCTGTCCCTCGATATGGATGGCTACACGATTGCGTAAGTTTAAGTGTATTTTAACGTAAAGTTTACTGTAGTAGAGTTCAATTAGAGCACTAATACAATTATGTTCTTATAACATATTGGCTCCGGGATGAATCTCTTTCGACAAAGACCGTTGCAAACTCCAAACCCATATAGGAGTAATCAGCTTGCTTTCCTGGAGCCACTGTTTTGTGGTTATTGGTGTTACACGTATAGAAGGGATTACGTGGGAAAGGAGGATAAGTTTCGGTGGCCTGGTGGGTTTAAAGATGTCTACGACGACACTTCACCCATATTTTGTACCACTAACAAGTAGTGGCTGAAAGACGTGGACACGATTTAAATCCCTTATAATATTAACAACGTCCACTGGGTGGCCGTGGAAGTTAATCTCAATGAAGGGAAGATTTGCATATACGATCCCGACCCATCTTGCACTACCGCTGGTGCAGTGATAGAGTCATGTAAGTATGTTACTCAAATTCAGTATAGTAGAGTTCATATACATATGTGGTACAGTTCATTTACCTTATGGTGTAGTTCATTTTCCGTGTTGTAGAGTTACTCAAATTATGTTTGGTAGAGTTAGATTGTAGAGTTGGCTTGTAGTGTGGTAGAGTTAGGTTGTAGTGTGGTAGAGTTTGATTTAAGACTGATGCCGCCGCTGCAAGGCGAGGGAGTCACTTGTCTGGTGCGAAGAACCCCGGAGGTGACTGCAATGGCAGAAATCTCATTCACCGGCCTAACCGCTGAGTCAAGTAGGTCAAGCTGATTCAAGTCAGAGAAAGTCTGACGTTTCGTAGAGTTAGATTGTAGTGTGGTAGAGTTGGATTGTAATGTGGTAGAGTTAGATTGTAATGGGGTATGGTAGAGTTAGGTTGTGGTGTGGTAGAGTTGGTCTGACGTTTGGTAGAGTTAAATTGTAGTGTGGTAGAGTTGACTTGTAGTGTGGTGGAGTTAGTGTGACGTTTGGTAAAGTTGGATTGTAGTGTGGTAGAGTTAGGTTGTAGTGTGGTATGGTAGAGTTAGGTTGTACTGTGGTAGAGTTGTTCTGATGTTTGGTGGAGTTATATTGTAGTGTGATAGAGTTGGATTGCAGTGTGGTAGATTTAATCTGACATTTGGTAGAGTTGGATTGTAGTGTGGTAGAGTTAGGTTGTAGTGTGGTATGGTAGACTTGGGTTGTAGTATGGTAGAGTTGGTCTGATGTTTGGTAAAGTTAGATTGTAGTGTGGTAGAGTTACTCTAACGTTTGGTAGAGTTAGATTGTAGTGTGGTAGAGTTCATTTACATGTATAGTAGAGTTCATTTTCATGGTTCTCATTTTTATAGGGCATATGCCGTGATGATTCCGAAGATGATCAAGTGTTTTTCATTCAAGGAGATGCGACAACACATTAGCGCAGCTCAATATAAGATTGTGCATGTGACTAAGGGCGTACCACGTAATAAACGGTCAGGCGACTGTGGCGTGTACGTTATGAAGATTATCGAGTGTCTTGCCATCAGATGCAACTTCGAAGGTCTTTCTGACAAGTACGTCGGCTTCTCTTGGTTGAAATACGCCATTGAATTCAGAGAATAACTTCCTATAGAAGCGAAATTTTTTTTCAGTGATCAAACATATGCACACGAGTGTGATAAGAACGTGCTTATCGCAGCATCCCAAGACCTCCTGCTGGATTGGTAGATTTGTATAGTTTGTGTTTAGTCTTAGAGTAGTATATATTTGTATAGTCTTAGAGTAGTATATATATGTATAGTCGTACATGAATATATTAGTTATGGATAACTAATTTACTCTCCTATTAGAAACCATACGTGATCTAACTCTATCAGTCGACGACCATACGTGATCTAACTCAGAACTAACTCTACCACAGAAAGACGAAACGTGACATAACTCTACCACAGAAGATAGAGTTCATTAACTGTTTAGTATAGTTCACCCACATTATGTGCCACTAACAAGCAGTGGTTGACAGACGTGGACACGATCTACATCCCTCATCTCATAATATTAACAATTTCTATTGGTCGTGGAAGTTAATAATGTTTAATATTGGACACGATCTCCAAGATTTACTCATTATAACAATTAGACTACAAAGTAAAGGGAGACTGAAGAGTCTAATCGTTATAAAGAACCTTTCTCATAGACTTCTTCTAAACTCTCCATCTTCACCTTTGCCAAAAACATTCCATCTTCACCTTTCAATCTTTCAAAAGCTTCTACACTGTTTATCGTAATCATACAAAGGTAATAGTTTGTATATATTGATGCTTGTAAGCAATGTTTGTATATCTTGATGCTTATTTGTATATCTTGATGCTTATTTATTTTCTTTTGGATAAATGGATTCACCAAAAAAGCAATGTTGTTCGCAAGGCACATATCATGGACTTGCCGAACACTGCTTTAACGAACATCATAGCTAGATGTGCAGGGGAAGGACTTGATGAGATTTACAGTGTCAGGCTCATGTCGAAGGATTTTAAAGAGCGATGCGATGACAATGAACTTCTCAGGAATATAAATATAAGTTACGTTCCATTATATCCCTCTGTAAGAAGTAAGTCTCTTTTTCGCAATTTCCATACTAGGTTATGCAATGCCGGTAATGTGGAAGCTACATACCGATGTGGTATGAGAGAGTTCTTTGTGAATGGAAATCGTGATGGTGGTTTGGAAATGCTGCAAAGAGCATCTAATGGTGAATGTGAAGATGCTACATTGCTTTATAGATTTCTGCTAGTTTGTTTAGGAGGTAGCAGAAGATAGAAAGATTATGAAGTCCTATGACCTCTACTACATGAAACAGTTGCTGATACATTAGAATACATAAACCACCTCCAGAACAGAATTTTTAATCACTCATGCTCGCTCAGTTGGCGAGGAGAGCAACAGTTGCTAATTCTCGAACAAACATATGTTCGAGAAGGATGTACTTGGAGAGGTGAATTCCTATAGATTCTCCATTTCTTTTAATGATTCGATGGCGAATGCATTGATCAACCTATGGATGATGCTTGTGAAGTATGCATTTGGCATTTACGAATTCAAAAAGATATTTCCCAACCATTAGTGGTTGTCTTTTTATGTAATACCCTTTCGTTTTCGGTTATTTTGAACAATTATTTTGAATGCTGGATTTCTTGGAACAATTATGAACTTTTTACAAGTTTTGAATCAAAATTAAGCAAATGACTCGGCCATACAAGAATTAACTCAACCGTAAACAAGTACAATATTCAACAATACAAGAAGTAACTCTTTCGTACTCGTTTATACCATACAAGAACTAAATCTACCAATCGAAAGACCATAAGTGGTCTAACTCTAACACAAAATAAATAACTCTACTAAAGACAGTGTTAACTTTACCACATAATAATTAACTCTACCTAAGGCAGTGTTAACTCTACAAAGAAGGAACAAACTCTGCTAAAGGCAATTTTAATTCTACTACGAAGGAACTAACTCTACCACAGAAGAATTAACTCTACTAAATTATTTCGAATCTTCTACAAGAGTTAACTCTACTATTCAAGAATGAATGCTTTCACGATATGTCCGAGCATTATGACCAAGTTGCTTACATTTAGAACAGGCTGAAACTTTTCTTGGACGTTTATCAGGTTGTGAGCACTCGAACCAGCTCTTTATTCGCAATTTCTTCGGCCTCCCTAGTTGTTGACGCACGTGTGGTGGATTACACAGCTTACGACTCACATCCAACGGAACGGGAAGTGCATCATCTCTAGGAAATATACAACCAGAGTATGCGTTGTACAGGAAGGTCGTGTGATAGTATGGATGAGTAAGTTCGATTGTCAGCTTTCTCCAAGCCTCAGCAACGGCAATGTCATGAACACAAGAAATTTTTTCGACGTCATACTGCTTAGAAGACGTGTTCTCTGTCAAATTGACTAAATGAGAAGATTCAGATCGTGTAACAACAACCTGGTGTTCGTCTATGTCCTGCACGTTGTACTGTCTAGCTTCATCGACCCTTGTTTGTCATTTAACAAATACGATGTTAACTCTACCACGAAGGGACTAACTCTACTAAAGACAGTGTTAACTCTACAACAAAGGGACTAACTCTACTAAAGGCAGTGTTAACTCTACTATGAAGGGACTAACTCTACTAAGGGTAGTGTTAACTCTACTATGAAGTGAATAACTCTACTAAGAGTAGTGTTAACTCTACCACAAAGATATAAACGGGAGTGCTACTCTACAATACGAGTGTTAACTCTACCTTTAGGAGCTTCTCAACAGATGTTGTTAGAACAGTAAACGTGAGAGTGGCCTTCGTCTTCCTCTTCCCGAACCAACGTGTTAACATCGACCTAATTGCATCTATAAACTGCACAATGGGAAAAGTTACTGCCTTTGATAACACATGGTTTATTGATTCTACAATGTTCGACGTAGTGAAATTGTATTTGTTACCAGGAAAGTAAACTCGACTCCACACCTGCACGTCAGCTTTTATCAAGTATGCATGAAGCTTTGTTTTCAACGCCTGAATCTGAGCAAGTATAGCGTTGAACTCATCGACCCTAAAAGCAGTGGCAGCTTTCTTGAACATCTTAAAGGGCTCGCCACCTCTAAATTTTGACAAAATGTTCTTACGTAGGTGGTAGGTGCAAATACCCCAAGAAGAAAGTGGGTACACAATCTTTATGGCTTAGCAATGGATTTGTGTCTATCTGATATGATGGCAAGTTCTCTGTCATCAGAGATCACACGGTTGAGCTGTCTAAAAAACCATTCCCAAGATTCGTCATTCTCGATATCAACTACACCGAAAGCCATAAGAAATATGTTGAAGTTACCGTTTTGCATGGTAGCAGTTAGTAGAGTACCTTTATACTTCTCTAGCAAAAATATACCATCGACAACAACAACCTTCCTCATGTAGGGAAAACCCCTAATACTTACATCGGAGACGATGAATAAAAACTTAAACCTGTCTCGCCCGTTAACTTCGACCTTTATTAGGGTTCCATGATTCGCTCTTCTAATAGCAAATAAGTACGATGGAAGTTCTTGGAAACTACTTTCTGAACTGCCGGTAACTAGGGCTCGTCCTTGGCTTATAGTACGGTTCGATTTTCAGTACTTCATCTGCATAAATTGTAGTTATGACGACGTCAACTCTACCACATGGAATTTAACTCTACTACACGGAAAATGAACTCTACCAAACGTCAGACTTAAATGTCATCATAAACGGACTAACTTCACTACACGAAATCCAACTCTACCACACTACAATCTAACTCTACCAAACGTGAGACTAACTCTATACACGGAATCTAACTCTACCACACTATAATCTAACTATACTAAACGTCAGACTAACTATACTAGACCGAATCCAATACCACCACACTACAACCTAACTTTACCAAACGCCAGACTAACTCTACTACACGGAATCCAACTCTACCACACTATAACCTAACTCTACCACACTACAAGTCAACTCTACCAAACATCAGACTAACTCTTCTACACGGAATCCAACTCTATTACTACAATCTAACTCTACAAAATGTCAGACTAACTCTACTACACGGAATCGAACTCTACTACACTACAACCTAACTCTACAAAGGTTATACCGACATTTAACTCTACTAGGAAGATTAACTCCACTAGGAAGATTAACTCCACCATGGCGTTAACTTTAGACCGAATCGCTTGTACCTTTAGACCGAATCGCTTGTTTATTGAATCAACATGTCAAAGAAGAACAGATGGCCCAATTCCACCTACGAATTTCAAGTATAACCTTCCTAAGACTTCCATAGACGCTTGTCGTGCAACACCTGATCTCTCTGTAACAGAACAACAATGTTCTCCTTTATACTTCCGGACAAAGAAACATCCACCTTCGTCGACAGGTGAAGCTTGCACTCTCCACTGACAGTTTGGTACCCAACATTTCACATCCAACACTATCTTCGATGAAGCAACAACATCGAAGTCAAACCTCTGTAAGACAGAAAGAATCTTTAGCCACGTCATGAGTTCTTTTTTTGATGAGTATCATTGCCCACAACAACCAATGCGAGTGCTGACATTTACATGTCCAAATACTTAGCATTCAAATCCAACCCCATTGCTTTCTCCGAGAGGTTTTTCTTCCCTTTTTCCTTCAATTTTCTACGAACACTAATATATTCTTCATCATCCGAGCTTGCACTTCCATATCATCGCAACAGTCGAATCTGAATTCCACATATTCGTCCTCAGCATGTTCAGTTTCATGTTTCACATTTTCTGGTATACGCTCATTCTTTGGTCCACCTTTACTAAATACTGACAGTTTAGTACACGAAGGAGCAACTGTACTACACCAAAGGTCAAATTTATTATACGAGGCATCATTGTTCTCCAACTTACAATGAAATTTCTCGTCACCATTTCCTTTACCGTTACTACACTGACCTTTTTCAGGGAAACTCGATGAAACATGAGATATAATGGAAATTTTGACACATAGACGCATTGTGTCTTTTCGAATTTTTGAAACAAACACTTGCAATTGTCTATCGTTACTTACAATTACAGGGGGAGTATCTTCTTGTAGTGAATGAATGACTACATTTGGCATGTAGCTTACTTTTACCTCATGACAATGTTCATCCAAACCAAAATCGGCATAAACCATCTCCAAAAATTCATCGAGCCTTAAATCTTCGACAATGCCTATGAATCGACACCCGTAGGACTGGTCCACCGAAAAAATCCATCGAGTTTCATTAAAACTCCAAATCCCACAAACCAAAATGATCTGATCCATAGATCCAAACATAAACAGAAAAAGCAAAGGAGCTTGGAAGAAGTAAAGGACCTTCAAGAAAGCTACAACGGCGTCACTTATGGAGGAATCAGTTGGATGCGCGGTATATGAGCTAATAACTGAGGGGTAAATTCGTAATTTAAGCTTTACTATGGAAGTATGCTAGGTTTTCAAAATTAACTCTACTACGTTGATTAGAGCGCAAACATCAACTCTATTAGTGTAGTAGAGTTGATTAGAGCGCAAACATCAACTCTATTACGCTGGAAATCTAACTCTACTAAGCACACTTCAACTCTACTACGCTCGAAATCTAACTCTACTATACACGAATTTTCATTCATGCCAACTCTACTAAGCATACTTTAACTCTACTATGCTGGAACTCTAACTCTACCATACATCACTCTGTTAGTGTGGTAGAGTTGATTAATGCGCAACCATCAACTCTACTACGCTGGAAATCTAACTCTACTAAGCACACTTCAACTCTACTATTTTGGAAATTTAACTCTACTATACACGATTTTTCATTCATGTTAACTCTACTAAACTTACTTTAACTATACTACGCTGGAACTCTAACTCTACCATACTGCACTCTTTTAGTATGGTAGAGTTGATCAAAGAGCAAACATCAACTCTACTACGCTGGAAATCTAACTCTACTAAGCACACTTTAAACTCTACTATGCTGGAACTCTAACTCTATTATACACGATTTTTCATTCATGTCAACTCTATTAAGCACATTTTAAGTCTACTACGTTGAAATTTTAACTCTATGATACTGCACTCTGTTAGTGTGGTAGAGTTGATCGATTATGTAACATATTTCATTAATGACATTTTTATAATTACTTTTTTTTTTCTCATTAGGAAAATGTAAAATGATATATATAAAATTAAAAAAACTATTGTAGTAATTTATAAACATTTTCTCTATTTTTAATCTACACCCTTTTATAAATGACTTGTTTTATCTTGGAAACAGGCCCATCACGTGATAAGCATACATATTAGGGCATCCAAATCAAAGAACCTTATTGAGGGTACTTAGAAAAAAAAAAGAAAAAAACGCGGAGCCAATCAAAGTCCGCAATCCATTTCTAAGAATCTTGATGTGGGTGGTCTTATAGTCACAATCTCACAGAGTTGGTGAGTGATGAACGCGTGTGTCCATATTGCACATATTCTATTGACATTTTTTTTGTTCTCATATGTATTATTTATTATTCCTCGGCCACCTTCCCACACTGAGACACCAAGTCGCTCTAAGGTAAGCTCTGTCTTGCTTCTCTCTCGTTTTTGATTGTTCATTTCTTGTTAGATTTTGATCAAAATTCCAAGTCAACTGTTTGACGATCCTGTGATTTTAGAAATTGGGGTAGATTTTATCTTCAGCTTTTGTCTTACTGTTGATTCACCTTTTTTTAGTCTCAGTCTCGATCTTTGTTACTGATTCTTAGAAAGTCTGGAATTTTTAATGTGATTTTGATGATGAAAAACTCTAATCATACAGGAATCTTTGAGGTTGGAAATTAAAATAAAACATGGAGATAACTAACGTGATGGAATATGAGAAGATCGCAAAGGAGAAATTACCAAAGATGGTATATGATTATTATGCATCTGGTGCAGAAGATCAGTGGACTCTTCAACAGAATCGAAACGCTTTCTCCAGGATTCTGTAAGGAATCCAATATTTTCTTTTGATCAATTACTTGAGGAATTTATTTTAATTGTTTTTGTCATGTTCATAAATCAGATTTAGGCCTCGGATTCTTGTTGATGTAACCAAAATTGATGTGAGCACGACAGTTTTAGGGTTCAATATTTCTATGCCAATCATGATTGCTCCTACAGCAATGCAGAAAATGGCTCACCCTGATGGTAAGTCTCTTAGACTCATGTAATGAGTCTTGTCAGGAAGAAGACTTTAGCTCATAGCTAATCATATTAACAATACGGTGATTGATGTATGGTTTATTTTCGTTGTAGGCGAGCTTGCAACAGCTAGAGCTACTTCTGCTGCTGGAACAGTCATGGTTTTAGATTTTTTCTTCATTGTCTTTTACCTTTTTGGATGTCTCTTTTACGTACTTATGTTCTGTATTCTTTCATGTTTCCAGACTTTATCTTCATGGGCCACTTCTAGTGTTGAGGAAGTTGCTTCCACAGGACCAGGGATTCGTTTTTTCCAACTCTATGTAAGTTTCAGAAGATCTATTTATATCTTTTGATTTGGCTTTGTATCGACTATTAGTTCTCTTGATTCAGGTTTATAAGGACAGAAATGTGGTGAGACAGTTAGTGAAACGAGCTGAAGAAGCTGGATTCAAAGCGATTGCTCTTACTGTAGATACTCCAAGGCTTGGACGCAGAGAATCCGACATCAAAAACAGGTAAGGAAACATCTTCACCATCACACTAACCAATCTTTCTGTGTTATTGATGGTTATTGTCTTGACAGATTTGCTCTTCCTCGAGGCCTAACATTGAAGAACTTCGAAGGGTTAGATCTTGGGAAAATAGACAAGGTCCAAGGACACATAAACTTCAATGGATTTAAAAGATCAGAATTTTAAAGGTCATCTTCTTACTTATTTGTGTGGACAATTGCTGCAGACCAATGACTCGGGGCTAGCCTCATATGTAGCTGGTCAAGTTGATCAATCACTTAGCTGGAAGGTCAGAAAATGTAACAAGATTAGTTCTTTGCTTTATCCAAGATTCAGAAACATAATACTCTCACTTCTTTACAGGATATAAAATGGCTCCAATCTATCACAAGCTTGCCAATCCTTGTCAAAGGTGTTATTACAGCTGAGGATGGTAAATCTACTAAAAATCTAACTCATTGATACCTTTTAACTTTTAATTCTCATAATGTTAAGAAGTTCATCTGATGACTGAAATGTTTTTGGCAGCAAGAATTGCTGTTGAATATGGAGCAGCAGGGATTATAGTCTCTAACCATGGAGCTCGTCAACTGGATTATGTCCCTGCAACTATAATGGCCCTTGAAGAAGTAAACCTTTTAGTCTACAATTTAAAAAACTGTACGAAGGTTTCAGCTTTCTTCATTGGTTAAACGAGCAAGTTCTAATTATAGGTGATTAAAGCCGTGGAGGGTCGGATTCCAGTATTTCTTGACGGTGGAGTTCGCCGTGGAACTGATGTCTTTAAGGCCTTAGCCCTTGGCGCTGCAGGTGTCTTTGTAAGTTCATGCATCACACACTCTAACCTCTTGTTGTTTCCCCTATTTTCTTACATTATTTACAAATCGATCCCTTAACTTTGAATTTCCTTGGAATAACCCTGATTGTTTCTTCTTGGTTTTTATTACCTTTCATATTTTACCCCAAACATTTTAATATTCAAGATGAACCCACAGATCATTTTGTATCATTACTGCATATGAGTATGTCCTAATCCAAAGGACAAGTAAGTAAGTACTTCGTTTGATTAGGTTGGGAGGCCAAGCTTGTTCTCACTTGCAGCGGACGGAGAAGCAGGAGTGAGGAAGATGCTGCAAATGCTTAGAGATGAGTTCGAGCTGACAATGGCACTCAGTGGCTGCCGTTCTTTGAGAGAGATTAGCCGAAACCACATCAAGACCGATTGGGACCTTCCTCATTACCTCCCGGCCAAGCTTTAGGGAAAATGTATTTACTTCTTTTAACTAGTACTCATCAAAGTTATGGAAGGAGAGATGGATATTTCAATTATGATCCAATAATGCATTATCCATTTAACTTTATAATCCTGTATTTCCTTTGAGTAAAAACAATTTGGATGTGAGATTTGAATGTTTAATCAATAAACGTGCTCTATTTAAATTGATTTGAACTTTTATTTTGAGTTTTTTTAATAATTATAGAAACACATTTTCTACATTAGCCCAAACATGATTATTTTCATTACTTTCCAAAATATAGCAACACTAATTCCAATAGCATCTATATGATATTCACATGATAAGTAGAAAAAAAAACGGCTTCTGAGCAGAAAATTTGTCTGTAATCAGTCTAAAAGAAACATTGCTGACAGAGAACTCTGTCCGGAAAAAATTTTCTTACAGAGAAATCCATTAGAATTCTATTCGGAAAAATGTTTTTGATGGATTTTTGACGATTTTTGTCGGTAAGTTCTAGATATCAGAAATTGAAATCTGTTAAACTTTCATCAAACACTTTTTAATGGATTTTTGACTGAAAAAATCAGAATTCAGCTTGAATAGTCATTTCTACTGTTTCGTCATTGCGCTGGTCATCTTTTATAGGAGGACGACTAAGTTTCTATATTGCTATACATAGTCAATGCATGACCGTACGGAAATGAGATCTCAATTAGAACCCATATATATATACATATATTCCATAATATGAACCTTTTTGTGTATTAAGTTTTTATATAACATTCAACTATCTACTTAATTAGCATTATTGTTGAGTTAGTTTATTTAATTCCATAACTAGTTTGGAAAAGTGTAGTTTTTATATAACATTCGACTATCCATATTAATTTCCGAGCTCCTTTTTTTTTTCATCAACTTATATTTTACACAAATCTTGAGAATCGAAAACAAACATGAAGTTTACATGAGTACAATTCCGAAAGACGACACATTATTGGCTAACAGGACAACTTTATTCCTGACAACAATATGTACAAGAAAACAAAAAAAAACCAAAAATCAGATCGAATTCTCAAAAAAAGAATACTATCAAAATTTTAAGTGGAAAACCATTTTTCAGAAACTAGTAAGCACATTCCGAGAAAAAATTCCCTACCAAAGCGGCTTATATCATTAAGAAATCTTGTCGACAATGAGGGATTTTTGTCATCTTTATCAATTGATAACGTAATAAAGTTGGCTAATCACGTCAAGTATAAAGACAACCCAATCGCCTAAATATGTATGGCATGTCACATATTATCATCAATTTTCTTAAACAGCATGCAGCTGTTGTTTTTTTTGGTCGAATCATGCAGCTGATTTATTACTATGTTTATTCTTTACAACTTCAAATATTGTTTCTTTACATGAATATATCCTGAGCTGTATGTTATGTTTTTTTTGATAATTCAGGAGTTTCAATATTTTATGGAAAAAATATTATTCTCTTCGGAGAGGTGCAGCTCACGGATAGATCCTCTCTTCGGGTATTCAAATAAATGAAATACATGGGTTCATATCCGTGTAGGGGTGACTGGGAACATGTACTTTACTACTTTAGGATAAAAACACTCAAAACATGGATTAGAGTAAAAATGAGCATTTATGGCGTTTTGAGCATTGAAATCGATCGATCGCTCCCACTACCACCAGAATTTTCACTCATCCTGAGGAACGATTAACTACATTACAAAGCTGTTTTGAATCGATGATCGATTGATCGCTCTCTTGATCGACCGTTCCAGCCTTTGTCAAGAGATCTACATTTGTCAAGAGATCTACACCCAATGTGAAGAACGACCAGTAGATTGCGTAATCAGCCAATTTGAAGTGGATCGATCAATCTGCACCTGGATCGACTAACCCACAGGCCTCTGCGAGAAATCCAATATTTCCTTATTTAGCCTATTTAATTAGGTTTTCCAATATTTCTTAGGATACACTTTCATAATTTTCACATCAGAATTTTAGCTATACCTTGTAAGCTTTGGGAGAAGATTTCATCCTCTACCTTTGAGAAGAATTTCGAACCCTTGCAATTCCATTATGCTTTCAATCATATATTTTGATTTGCTTACTTCTAATCAGGTTTAGGGTTTTTCCAGGGTTTCAAGGAATCAATGAATTATGAACAAATATGGTTTATATTTATTGTTCTCCATCTATTGTTGTGTGTAATGCCTAGACTAGTTTGATCATCTAGTCTATGATCATATGTTATTTAACT
The DNA here is from genome assembly GCA_023374145.1 of Lepidium sativum. Taxonomy (NCBI): domain Eukaryota; kingdom Viridiplantae; phylum Streptophyta; class Magnoliopsida; order Brassicales; family Brassicaceae; genus Lepidium; species Lepidium sativum. The sequence continues at coordinate 28,325 of JAKUCM010003590.1, forward strand.
CACAAAAAGTTCTTGTCAGAGGCCTGAAATAGTTTAGATGAACAATTAGTCCTTCACCAACACAAGCTGTAGTCGACGCAACGACACTGAGTTTGCTTTATGTTTATGTATGAGTCGAGAATATGTTGTTTATGTTCTCTGAATAGTTTTCTGATTTAGTTCCTTGTTTTTTGATGGTTTCTCTATGCATGGTGCTTTTATTTATTGATTTTTAAACTGTTGTTTACATTTCGTCATCATTTGCAGTCACCATTTTATTAGGTTTTCTTAACTTGAATTAGATTTAAGATATCGATATTGCAATACTTGGTTTTTCTGGATTCGATCCCTAAATACTACTCTAATTTGTTGTGCATTTACAAAAGAATTATTGGGTTAAAACTATGTGTATCACTTATCTATATAAACATGTCTGGACTTTACCTTTATAATACATTGCTAACTATATTATTATTGCGTTATTATTTATGTTGTATGTTTATCTTAAAATTTGTAGGGTTAGATTAATAGTTGTCATTGTAAATTATGAGAACACCTTTTTATTCATCATAATTTTTCGTTATTTATATATACCGAATTTTTTATACGTACAAACAAAATATTATACTGCTAACATACGATGAAAGAAACAACTGATTAATCATTTCCTTATGGTTATGATATACATTTTTTTTTTATTATACGTACAAATAAAACATTATATTGTTAATTTAGTATGAGTAAATAAATAAATAAAAGCCAAATTACTAATTATTCATTTTCTATTTTTATTTTCTAATTTCATAATTATCTTTAGTCATTAAGTCATTGGATAAACTTCATGCATATTATTTTATTTATAAATTATATTTCCTAAAAATGATTATCTATTTAATCATTAAATTTTACAAAATAGAAATAGTCACGTGCCAATAAATATAAATATCATGACTTTTTGCACGCTATGAATTTATATCATGTAAAATAATTTTTAATTAATTAAAATAATTTATTTTATTTAAGTTAAAAAATAACGTGCTGTTAAAAGTAAGTTATGGCGTCAAAGATAAGTGGATCAATGGTAATACTTTATTTATTAATTGTGAGACATCAAAATTCGAACCCTTACTTGTAATTTATAAAAAAGAGTAAAAGTTAGTAGACTATTAACAAAAAGAAAATTATAGCTAAATAATAGGTTTCATGATTTGACAAAAAGATGTGAGGTTTTATTTTTCTTTTTCTTAATCAATAGTCTTTTCATTTAGTTTTATTAAGTTATGTTAGTATTTATCCAAATTAATTAGTAAAATTTTCTGCAAAATATTAATATTTTTGCAAAGAATGATAGTTTTCTTGTAAACCATGTAAAAATGCACAAATTGATGATATGTTCAAAAGTGCTGTTCTATCTGTTTTTTTAACGTCAAAAATACACTATTTTAAATTTGATGAACTGATCTTGCATTTATTAATATGTATCATCGAATAATGAAAAGTATAGAACTATAATTTACTGTAGAAAGGAAGATTGATGTCAGTTTCAAGTTATAATAATTCGTCAGATATTATATATCATATTAAAACATATATTTTTAAAAATTTAAAGATTTTAATATTATATTAGTAAATACCTTATATTTATCAAAATAAGTATATAATCGACTTAAATATTAGGCTACAATTTATTTTCATTTTTCTTATAATTTCTATTCTAAAATTGTAACTTAGGACCTCTCAAAGTGTTATTCTCGATCACAAACAGAAGTTATTTGTAAGTTGTAGCTTCGCTATTTGTTAGATAAAACCTTGCAGTAAGTTCTAAGCATGGATGTAAAATCCAAACTCGAAGATCTAAACCAAAATCGATCCAAAAAATGAGTTTTGGCCTGGGTACGGATATAGTAAATTACCCTATTGAGTATCAGATTAAATAGCCAGTGGGTTCAAATCCGAGTCTGCATAAAACCCAAAACCCACAAGTACCTAAATTGGACCTAAAAGTTGTTTAAGTGTCTATTATATGGTTGATTCTTTTTGGTTTTGGTTATGTATTTTGATTAAGTTTCTGATTCTTGATGATTTGATGTTTAAGCTTTAAACGTGTTTATCTTTGATTTGCTCTGTGCATTTTTTTCGATTTACTTGTGATTCTTGTCATTATGCAGAGAGTTTTGATTTGCTTCACTCATTATTACTTCACATTTTTGTGGTGATAATCGAACAACATATTTTTTCTTTGTGTTTGGGTAAAAATATTTTTTCATAAAATAAAACTAAAGTAGTGGTTGGGCCTCATAAATGCCCTTTTTAAAACTAGATTTGCATCTTTGTTTTCTTATGTGTTAATAAAACAGAATGAAATCGACACAAAGGAGGAGGCAAGAAAGTCTGACATCATCCTGATCTGATGAAAGTTCATCTCCTTCGCTTGGCTTAGAGCTTCCTGCATCGCCATACCTTCAGCCAGGAGAGGCAAAGTTGTGAAGAATTGAACCGATGATCCATGAGTCACGATTTGATCAGTTTCGTTCTTAAAGACCCAACCCAAGCCGGCTAATTCGGATTCCTTTCTCCATGAAGCATTAGAGAAACAAGTAATTTGATATTCGAGTTGAGGTTGCTTTTCTGGATGGTCTCGCCGTGGCTGTGTGAGATTTGATGTTTCAGATTCATTTGCCAATTGCCATTGTCTTGCGTCTTTTAAACCTTCTGTAAAGGTATCTATCTATATAAAAGATCGATTCTCAAAGATAAGCATATTTCTTGCAGTCCATAGAGCATTACACACCCAGGGAAATATTTTTGTGGCCTCGATGCCTAAAGGGGGTAGTCTAATCCATTGTTTAAAGTGATGCAGAGCTTTGCCAATAGAGGGTATTAATGACGCATCAAATTCAGATTTCAGAGGGACTAACTCCCATGTTTTCTTAGCAAAACTGTAGTGTAAGAAGATATGTTCTCTTGTCTCTACTTCATTGCATCGTTTGCATTCTTTATTGTTAAGCTTTCACCTTACTTTGCCAAATTTCTTTGTTCCTGTTGAACTCAGTTTGGAGAGGTGTTATTGGCTCCATTGTAGATTCCGTTTGACAGGCTGAGTAGTATCCAGATTGAGTTAAATACTCTCCAGACTTGTTTAGTAGCCAAATATGTTTATCATCTGCAACCAATTTACTAGGCCTCAGTTTTAGTACTCTTGTTTCCGTTTCAGGAATTAGCAAGACTTATGGATGTTTCAATAAATAAGAAAGATTTCTCTCTCTAGTTCACATGTGTTTATGCGCATCCAAATTGCAATTTAAGATTTTTTTGTGGGAACGTTTACAACGCATATCAGTTTCTCGTCATAGTCCTTAGATTCCTTATGGAGATTTAACGAAATTTTGAATAACACCAAAAAACGAGGCGGATAGACGCGAACAGACGGCTCTTACAGACACTTCCGGACAATGGTCAATGTTTGTAGATTACAAGACATTGTTACTCGCAATAATGAGATGAATTGGGTATGGAAACGTCGCCAAAATATTATTGAAAGCAAGCTTGGTCGTTGTTTTAATAATGATGAATGGAAAACCACTATTCTAGTGACTGATCTGTAATTTCTGCCTTACGCCGGTTCAGACTCGATGTTCCTCATATTTTGTCGGTTTTGAGCTCATTATTACGGTTATATTTGGAGAATTCGTCTGTGTTTTATTGAGATTTCAGTTCAAAAACGTTATGAGTTGAAATCATGCTTGAAGGTGGACTTTGGAGAAGTTTGAAGCATTTTCTGTATTTTTCCACGAGAGGAAGGATCGGTCGATCAACACAAGGGTCGAAAGATCAATGCTTTAACAGAGAATATGCGCACGATCTGAAGAACGACTTGGCTTCTGAGAGATTGACTCATTATCCAACGATCGATCGATCGACACAAGGATCGATCGATGCCCTTCGAAGAAACCTAATTTCACGATTTTTCAGCTCTTGTTTTGGACCTATAAATACTTTTTTTCTATTTTATTTTTAGAGGAGTCTTTGAGTTGTTGAAGAACGATTTTTTGAGAATATTAAGAGTTTGTAAGCTAGGAAGAAGATCTCTTCAGTTACTTACATTGTCGGGGAACCATTAGTTGCCTTTTGATTTTCTGTTTACAGTTTCAAGTCTATATCGTTACTTACATTTTTCTTTTTGTTCGTTTTTGTTCATTTTCAGGTGTATGACTAGAAGTTAAGGTTCAGAAAATCTATTCAACTTGGATAATCAAGAGCTTGCGAGGTTTGAAAGAGAAAACCAAAGAGCTAGGAATATGAATCCTATAGAGAATCAAGCACATAATCTGCAGGATATGGCCACAATGGTACAACAGTTGCAGAGAGAGTTGGCTGAGATCAGGAGAGCATGAGAGCCTGCTCAATGAAGAGCGATAGGTGACATGGATACTCCACACACCGACTACCGAAATCTCTCAACGAAGACATATGTGGCACCACCAGCTCTAATGGTGTACTTGCTGATTATGTGAAGTGTAAGCTTTTCAATCATTCACTTTCAGACAGAGTTTCTAGGTGGTTACGTTTATTACCTCCAGGATCACTCACCACATGGGTTCAGGTTCGAGCAGCGTTTCTTGATCAGTTATATACTAAGTCCAAGACTGCAGCTCTCGAGCAAGATTTCATCGTTTCAGCAACGATCTGGGGATCTCTGAATGAAGCATGGGAACGTTTCAAGGAGTATCAGCGAGATTGTCCACACCATGGGTACTTGGATGAGCAGCTTCTCAATACTTTCTATAATGGAATTGAGTGGGAGTACAAGAATTCCCTGAATGCTGCCAGCAATGGAGACTTTATGACCAATACTAAGGATGAAGCCTTCACTCTGATTGATAACCTGGCTGCAAGTTCTGGTAGTCATTAACCAGAATATGATTGAACTAGGAAGGTAAATAGTGTGGAGATTCAGAGGATTGATGACATTGCTGAAAAGTTGGGTATCCTGATCCGAGCAAATCAGGGTAATCAGAGGAGTGTGAATCAAGTTGAGGACAGAAGAGAAGTGGCTCAGGTTCAAGATGATTCGGCTGGTTCTGAAGACCAAAGGGAGGTCGATTATGTTAACTGGCAGAACAAGGAAAATAACCCAAATTACCTTTCCTACAGGAGCACTAACGTCGAGAACCCTCGGGATGTTACTTTTCCAGCACCCACACTGCCTCAAGGATCACCTTTTTAGGGAAAGCCATTCATCCATAATTCATGTAAGAGATGCAGTAATCAGAAGCTGTTTGTTCCGAATGCAGGAGGAAGTAACTGGCAAAGGCCGTATAAGCCTTATGTACCACCGCCGATGCAGCAACAACCTCCAGCAACAACTTCAGGAACGTCAAACAAAGAGATTAAGACCTTGATTCAGCAACTTGTTGTTGAGTAACAAAAGATTACCAGGGAGCTTAATGCTAAGATGGACAACATCTACAATGACCTGAATGGAAAGTTTGAGTCAGTTTCTATGCATATCAAGAAGCTAGACACCCAAGTTTCTCAGACTACTGAAGCTATTAGACGTCCACAAGGAGCTTTACCTGGGAAGGTTGAGAAGAATCCCAAGGAATCTTGCAATGTGGTAAATTCTGAAGTAGGGAGTTCATTTGAGAGTAAGTACAACCCTCCTGTTCCATACCCTAAAGAGCTTGTGAAGATAGAAGATCAAGGAGAGTTCACTGTACCTTGCCGGGTTGGACAACTAGTTTTCAGCGATGCCTTGTGTGATTCTGGAGGTAGTATCAATGTGATATCTTTGGAGACTATGCATAAACTCGATATTGAGCTAATGCAGGAGCATCTCATCGGTTTCTTTTGGAGATGCATCTTCCAAGGTACCTAGAGGAAGACTTGTTGACTTCACTCTTCTTGTTGGGAATTGCAAGATCCCTACATACTTTACGGTTGTTGAAATGGCAAGAAAATGAGCTGTTCCGATCTTATTGGGAAGGCTATTCCTCAACACAGCTGGGGCAAAGTTAGACTTCCTAAGTCAGAGAGTCGTGTTGCAGAACGTAGACAAGGATGTTTCATATCCTATTCGAGCTTCATCGAGTCGATTATGTGGGATGATTCAAGATGATGGAGGAAAGCAAGTGAGCACTAAATCATTGACTCAGACGATACATCCCACTATGAGGTAGTTTGTTTTTCATTTTTCTTTTTAGTTCGATTTTGTTTTTTGTTTTTGTGTTTTTGTTCAAAGTAGGAAGCTGTCGAAAGCAATGATCGATCGATCCACTCAATGATTGATCGATCAAATAGTAGGTTTGCGCACGATCCAATGCACAACCGAGCACCCAAAGATCAATCGATCAAGAAGACCGCACGATCCAGAGACCGACCGAACAAGCATATCTCGACTAATCGAGCAAGAAAGCCGCACGATCCAAAGCACGACATGAAAATGATAGATTAATCAAGTTATTTAAGAAGAATTTACGCACGATCCATTGCCTGACCTAGAAGGTAAGGATCGATCGATCCGAAACCGAGGTTCATCTTCTCTCTCGTTTTTCATCCGTTTTTAATGATTCAAAAGCCTAATCCGCTTATAATTTCATCATCTATCTAATTCTGTGGTTCAAATTAATTCGATTTGAAAAGGTAAGTCCTCTAAATTCAAAGTTTTTGTCCGATTTTGGGAGTTAAATTGGGTAAAATAGGAACTTGCTTTCTTGTTAATTTTCATCGATTAACTGATGCATGTGCCTCATGAATTCGACCCCCTCTTGCTGTTTGGATCATTGAATTTCCATTAGGGATTGCTTGTTAGGTTGAAGGAGAATTTCTAGAGGAATTTCAAAAGTTTTAAGCTTGATTTTGATGATTGTAGTTCGATTTATGCATTGCTGGATGTTGATCTTGTTTAATTGAATAAGAAATCGAACCACTGATCATATGTATACCTATGATATTGAACTCTTGTGAATTTTCTCGATCACAACTCATTTTTTTCTGTTATGTCTCTGTTCTTTCATTGTAGATGGTTCAAATATCAACTTCTGCACCTAGGAAACCCACTAAGAAGGTCCGAGTATCTTCGAATCTTCAGCGCGGTCAGTCGTTGCAACAGCACGACGATGCACCTAGACAAGGATAGCTTGGTGAGTGTGTGCCGTGGCTGAGACCCGAGCAAACATACTTTGTCGATAATGTGGCAAGCAGGGATACTCCTTTTGTCAGAACTACGGCAGCATATAAGGACAAAAAGGAAGGAGAAGGTTGGAAGAGCTTTCATGGAATCTTCTATGACCAACTCCTGACTAACACGTTGATCTCAACGAAGTTCCTGTGCCATGAAACATTCCATCGGATGGGGATTCTCGAAGAGGTTACTCAGCTGCTTGATAATCTTGGTATGACCAAGTTCTGTTTTGTTGCTTTTCCACTGTATCCGGAGGTCGTCAGGCAGTTCGTAGCGACGTGCGATCTTCATATGTGCGCTGATCCTCACAGTCCTGTGTATGCTCAATACCTCACGTACCTATATAGAGGAGTTCTCTATACGATCACCATTCAGGAGTTATGCCAGCTTTACAGTTTTGTTGAGTATGCAGTTGGTCAGAAACCATCAAAGATATTTCCTCTGAAGAATGCAGTGATGTAATTGTTGTCTGGTGATGGGTATCAGGGTAAGTCTTCAAAGCTTACTCATCTCAGGAATCCTGCTATTAAGATAGTCGTTGAGCACATCGGGTCGACCATTCTAGGAAAGGAGGAGTTAGACAGTGTAACTAAATCTCAGCTAGAGTACTTGCATGAGGCCATCTCTCCATTAGTACCAGATCTTTACCAATATCCTTCTTATGCTACATGTCCTCCTTTGAACATCAACGGGGGGAAATCTATTTTCCAATGAGCTGATCAGCGCAGATACAGAGGTGACCCGGGGAAGGGAGTGGTTGAACTGATTGGTACTCTCCTGACACCGATTCTCATGTTTCATGGGTTAGATCTCGGGCAGACAGAGGTTATGCAGATGATCGATTTGATCGATACATATGCCTTGGCCAGATTTGGGTACTTTTTGGAGAAGAAGCAGTTGACTATCTTCGATGACATCACTTTGGTTAGCTGCAGAGAGAACGTGGAGTTCCAGCCAGATATGTCGCATCCTGAGATCTTGGCAAGCTCAAGGAGAAGGAAGCCGCAGCACATGCCCGATCTAGCAGAGCTCGAGCTTCCACTTCTACTCAGTTCGTACCTCCAACTCCAGCTACTCAACCTTCCGAGTTTCAGCTTCCTGAGTTTCTTGAGGAGGACCTCGGATTACCTCATTAATCGCCAGACTTCACGGATCAACAGTTCAGAGAGTGGCAAGTCGAGAATGAGAGAAGGAAGAGATCGATTCAGCGAACCATCTAGGATACTTTGAAGAGGATCCCAACCTCTTTTTGTATGAGTGCACCTGCAGCTGATGAAGATGAGGATGATCGGCCAATGGATTATCACTTTCCTCGCCATTGCAGAGCACCGGGCGATTGCGACAGCCCGAGCCTTGAGTAGCTTCTTGGCTACTTCCTACATTTGTTTCGGGTTATTTTCATTTTATTTTAGACTATTTCTTTTGCTTTCTATTGTTTCTTATGCGTTTTTATGTCTTTTTTTTTTATTTATTTTTATACCGGGACGGTGTAAACTAAGTCTGGGGAGAACACTTATTTTTCTGTTTTTTTTTTGTTTTGCATTCTCGATTTTTCCAACTATTTCTTTCATTTATTTATGCATTTCGAGCTTTTGAGACTGACATTAGACTACTTGATTTTTGATTTTCTTAGCATTATCATGGACTTAGTATCGCTTGATTTGCATTTGTCAGGAATCGATCATACTATTGGAAAACCTAGAGACAAAGAACACTGAGTTTCAGAGCATATTCATCTCAACTTTCAGGGGATTTCATGCTGATTTTACACCTAGCCTGACTTAATCCTCTCATCAAGGGAATTGGTAATACATCAGGTATGTTCCTTTTATTTACTCAATGAAAGATGTTCCTTGTAAGTTTGGTTATGTTTCTCTGTTCATCATTTTCAGGCATTTTAAGCCAAAACTTCTGATGGTCAATATAAGCTTTTGCATGAACTTAGCCTAGGGTAAAAGTTTCCCAATGATGCTGTGAGTTTTTAAAGTGAATTGGACGTTTCTGAGGATACATCCAATGACGAAATCTTTTTCACTTTACTAACTAGCTTACTGAAGGAAACTCCAATGAATCAACTTACTGGGAAAAATTGTTATATGAAAAGAAAGAGATGGAATCAGATTGAAGGTAGTGTAGAGAGTAGAAGTAGGAACTTTTCGCCTCTTGATCGATATTCCCTCGAATGAGACTGCACTTAGATTTATTAGGAAGTCAGTATGGAAATCTGTTTGTTTATTAATAGAGGGGTAGATTCAACGAAAGTTGGTTTATCTTTATTTATGTTCAAGCCGAGAATATGCTCAGATTTGTTCCTGAATATTTTCACTGACAAGAATTCTGACTCCTAAATGAATACCCGACTTCCGATTGCTTTCGTTATTTGATTACATTCACGTTTAAGTTGTTCATGTTTACTTCTTTTATTTTGATTGATATAACTTGCAATTCGATAGAAGTCGAAAGTGTAATCTGGTTCTATGAGGAATTTGACCCCTAAATACTATTATGTTTGCTCTGCACTTGCAGTAGGATATAGGGTTAAAACTCGTGTTATCAAGACCATTGTCCGGATTTAATCACGTTCCAACGCACAACAGAGCGTATTCGCAAACTATATCGATTTGATTTTCGTCTCCGTGATTCTGAAGATCTACAGACAATGTTTGATACCTCATTGAACACACACTTTTATGGTGAAGGTACTGTTATGGATCGTATTCGATGCAGTAGTTTAGCAATTTCACAATGGAAACACACAAAACAACTGAATCCGGCGGTTTGTATAACTTCTCTACTTGAACTCATATATCAAAAGCAAACAGATGATGTATCCACTCCTTTTGAAATAACGAACCTTTGTCATAAACTTAATAAAGCTTATATGGATGATGAGTATTATTGGAAGCAGAAGATTAGAAATACATGGTTAAATCATGGGGATCGTAACTCCAAATACTTTCACACTTGCACACGCACTCACCGACCAAGGAATCACATACATCGTATTTGCGCAAGTGCTAGTGATTTTGTCTATGGAAATAAGAAAATTGCCTAAGAAGCCAATTTTCTAACGTTGTTCACACAAAGAACTTATCATATGACTCAATTTTAGAGTGCATTCAACTAGTAGTTAGTGAAGAAACAATTCAACAACTTACCTCCCCTATTACTGCCGATGAGGTTAAGTTTGCGGTTTTCCAAATTGGTCCAACTAATGCCTCATGTATATACATTCTATGTGCTGATGTACTTAGTTTTTATTGTTACATAAGGTTCATTTTAATGATGACATCGAGGATATATGATTCAGTGGTGGAGGGCGTGTTATCCCGAACCTTCTTTTTGCGGATGACTCATTTGTGAGATTTTGAAGAATAAGATTGAAGAGATTTAAAGATATAGATTCAAGAGATTTGGCAAGAGATTTTGAAAATTTAGAGAGAAGAGAGTATGAAGAAGAGTTTTTTTTTTCTCTTGCTTAATCTTTACATAAGCTTCTACATTTTATTTATAATACAACCTAGTGCTTTTATGTAAAGAAAATTAGAGCTACTATATACATGTGTAAGACCTACAGTTAGATAATTCTATAAGTAGTAATTAGCTTTAATGAAAGCAATGTGGTCTTCTTTCTCCAATTGGTTCCAACAGTTCTCTCTTTCTCCTAGGAGCCAACAGTTCTTTCTTCCTTCCCTAGGAGCCAACAACTCTCTTCTCACATGTCTCAAGGAAGACATATGACCTTGACTCCCTCCTTGAGTCTCCAAAAGTCACAAGAAGGAAAAAAGACTCTAAGACTTGGTTGCTTCTTATTCAAGTCTTAGGTTTAATAATCCCCCTCAAGCTTAATTCGATAATGTGAATCATTAGGAGTAAGCTTGAAAGTTGTGACTCCCCACCTCATTAAAAACCTTATTAGAAAACTCAATGGGACAAAACTAATAGAGGGAAAAAGAATGTGGTTCATAGTCACGGTTTGGTTATTGCAACCAATCCGAGTTTTGAGCATATAAAGTCACATACCTTTGTGCTTGCAGCCTTAGTGAATATGTCGGCTAGTTGGTCCGAGCTTCTTGTGTAGCAAGGCAATATCACACCTTCTTCAATCTTCTCCCTAATCTTATGACAATCCACTTCGATGTACTTAGTCCTCTCATGGAATAACGGATTTGTTGCAATGTGAATGGCGGCTTGATTATCACAATGCATTGTGATCGGATCTTGTGACTCAACTCCCAAATCCTTAAGCAATGATTTTAACCATATGAGTTCATCCGTGAGCTTTCTCATTGCTCTATATTCGGCTTCCGCACTTGAGCATGACACCACCTTTTGCTTCTTGCTTTTCCAAGTTACTAAATTTTTTCCAAGAAACGTGCAATACGCGGTTGTAGGTTTCCGATCTTGTCTATCTCTGGCCCAATCCGCATCACAATAACCGACAAGTATTGTGTCTTTGTTCCTTCCCATCCAAATACCATGATCTAAGGTATTAGAGAATCCTTTATACCATATTCCAATGGTATTTCCTTGGTGCTTGCATATGTTGACTTATTTGATTCACTGCATAGATTAGGTTCGGCCTTGTGATGGTAAGATATATGAGCTTGCCAACCATCTTCCGATACTTGTGTACATCGGCAAAGAGGATATCTTCGTCATTCTCCCCCTTGCACGTGACTTTGTAGGCATCTTCAAGAGGTGTAGAAGCCTTTCTTGAACCTACATTACACTTTTGCAAAAGATCAAGTGTATATTTGCATTGAGAAAGAAAAAGACCTTTCGGGGAGTGACAAACCTCAATACCAAGAAAATACTTCATAGTTCCCAAGTCTTTAATGTCAAAAACAGAGTGAAGATGGGATTTAATACCTTGGAACCCGATCAAGTTGTTTCTTGTGATGATAATGTCATCAACATACACAAGAAGTACCACAATACCATCTTTATCTTGATGAGTGAATAAGGTGTGGTCGATTTCAGATTTCTTGAAGCCTTGGTCCCTCAAAGTATGGCTCAACTTATGATACCACGCCCTTGGTGATTGTTTGAGGCCATATATAGCCTTCCTTAAGCGTAATACTTGGCCGGGACGAACATGTTGTTCTAAGCCTGGAGGTGGGTGCATATAAACCTCATCTTCAAGTTCTCCTTAAAGGAATGCATTCTTGACATCCATTTGCCATAATTCCCAATCCAAGTTAGTTGCTAAATATAAAACAACACATACCGTGTGGAGTTTAGCAACCAGAGTAAATGTGTCATTGTAATCTTCTCCAAAGGTTTGTGTAAATCCGCGAGCCACGAGTCTTGATTTATGGCGTTCAATCGTTCCTTCACTATTATTCTTGATAATGAAGATCCACCTAGATGTGACAGATTTCTTTCCAAGTGGAAGTTTAGATTCCTCCCAAATGTGGTATACCATAACCCTATGTTCATCATCAATAGAGGCATGCCATACCTTATGTTGTTTGGCTTCATCATACGTCTTGGGTACGGAATGTTGCTCAATTTGTGTAAGGAAGGCGTGATGTTTGTGGAAGATGTGAATGAAAGGACATGGGGTCGGAGAGACCAACCGTGATGAGGTCGGACGACGGGTCGAGCAACGGTATACTCGCACCGGCTGTGGTTTGGGACGGGCATGACGTTTCTTCGCCCGGGGGCGCGGGAGTTCTGTTGAGGGCGTACACATCCTTCGCCAAGTCGTCCGCGATCTGAGGTGCGTTCCACTCGGCTTCGGTCAGGGCGGGCGCAGCTTTGGTAAGGTCGGCGGCTTCGGTGGGGTCGGTTGCGACTTTGTTTTGGCAAGCCGTGACATTACTCGGGTCGGCCGCAGCCTCCCCGAGTCTGTTCTGTTTCCGTGCTGGCTGCGTCCCGAGGACGTTGGCTTCGGTTTGAGGGGCTGGGTCACTCGAGCACTTTGATCTTCTTTGGGATTTGTGTCTCTCCTTGCTCCTTGGGGACTTTGTATAAAAATCCCAAGTTTATCTAGCACCAAGCGGAGACCTATTGCCCGGTTGGAATTATTTCGGGTAATGTCTTGAATACTTGTCCAATCCTTGACTTCATAATAACCTTTTTCCTCCATAAACTTAACATCCTTAGACACCATAATTCTGCGTGTATCCGGTATATAGCACTTGTATCCTTTTTGAGTTATAGAGTACCCAATGAACATTCCTTTAATGCTTTTGGGCTCGAGTTTATTCCTTTGTTCTCCTGGGACAAATACAAAACACACACAACCAAACACTCGTAAGTGACTAATAGTGGGCTTCGTTTTGTTTAATACCTCAAATGATGATATGTCTTGGAGAACTCGAGTCGGAATCCGGTTGATTAGGTAGCATGCGGATACAACCGCATCTCCCCAAAAACATTTAGGAACATTTGAATGAAACATCATAGACCTAGCTACCTCCATAAGGTGTCGGTTCTTGCGCTCTACCATCCCATTTTGTTGTGGGGTATATGGACAAGTTTTTTGATGAACTATCCTGTTTTTCGTAAGGTAATGTTGGAATGCATTGCTCATATATTCTTCACTATTATCCGATCTTAAGACTTTGATATTGACACCATACTGATTAAAACACATAAGTTTGAAAGTTAGTAAATGCTTCTCGAACTCGATCTTTAGTTGATAACAATGTTATCCAAGTAAATTTCGATTTTTCGTCAATAAAAGTTACAAAATATTTATGTCCCTCTCTAGATTCATATGGTGATGACCAAACATCCGAATGAACAAGATCAAAACAATTTTCATATACGGTTATGGATTTAGGAAAAATAGATTTGCAATGTTTACCAAGAATGCATGCTTCACAAGAATCATTTTTAAATAAAACATTCGGTAATAATAAATTCGAAGCCCGAGTATGTGGATGTTCTAAACGAGCATGCCACAACTCATCATGTTCAAGTCTACAACTAGAATTAAAAGCATTAGAAGAACTAGATAAAGTAGCATTAGATGTCATCCAACAAATACAATTCATCTTTGGCTATTCCTTCTCCAAGGGTCCGACCACTCTTAATATCCTGAAAATAAACCTTGTTAGGATTGAAAAAATCTTTGCAATTTAAGTCATTTACTGCCTTATACACACTTATCAACTTTGATTTAAACGATAGCATATAGAAGGCTTTCGAATTTTTATCAAATAATCGTAAATCCCCTATACTTTCAATAGGAACTTGCTTACCATTGGAAATTACTACATTCCCTAGGACAGGTCTAACATTTTATAGTAAATTTCTATTACTAATCATATGGTGAGATGCTTCGGAATCTACTACCAATGGTTTAGTAATTTTCGAGACATAGAAAGAGTTACTGGACTCCTTTAAAGCATTGACTGATTTGATGAGCTCTTCAAGTTCAGCTCTCCTTACATACTCCCCTTGATTAGCTACCACAGCTATGCCATTCGTGCCTTGAGAGTGTGACTCCGAGCTACCTTGAATCGTGCCTTCATTTGCTACATTTGCTTTACCCCTTTCTCCTCGGTTTTGTGTCAAGTATGGATGGAGTGTCCAACATCTATCCTTGGTGTGTCCCTTATGTTTTCAGTGCTCACATACAAAGGTTTTCATTTCCTCTTGTCGCTATGAAGCTTTGTTTCCCATCACAAGCTCCTTTTTTTTCACCGAAAAGATTTCTTGACCCTTGTTCTCTTTGCACCAAGCCGCAAGCCTCATCCAAGGTCGGAAGCTTCTCTTGTCTCAAGAGATGACAAATGAATTCTCCATAGGCTAAGTTCATCATCATGCCAAAGACTTTATCTTGCTCAAGTCTTTCATGAAGAATTTTTGGATCCACCGTAAATGACCTAGGCATTTCTAGTTCGGGCCAATATGATCTATACTTCCCAAACCATTGAATAAACTACATACCTTCTTGCTTTAGGTTGTTGAGAGATTTCTTGACTTCATAAACTCTACTAAGGTTGGAGAGATTCGCATAGACAAGTTTTAGAGATTCCCATAATTCATTAGAATTTTCACAATGGGAGTAGGCTTCATGAATGGATGGTTCAAGTGAGCTTTGGATGATGAATAAAACTTGATCCTCTTGGTACCATTTTTTTTCATCTTCTCCAGCCGTGGATTCACCCTCCTTTTCCTTTGCCTTTGAACTCACCGAAACCGCCTTCTTTGGAACTCCTTCTTCAATATGAGCCCAAAGCCCTCGGCTTTTCAACACACTAGTGATAATTCTTGACCACAAGAGGTAGTTAAAACCCTTGAGAACCACATTACCTCCTAAAAACTTCAAGTGTTCCATGATTTTCCAAAGAATCACTCTTTTACCCAATGGTCCGAAAAAGTTCTTCAAGAACACAAATGGAGATTTCGAAAAATTTCAAGGATCTTTGAGACTTAAAAGAAAGAGGCAAATCTTGGTCTATGAAGAACCAAAATCTGATACCATGTGAGATTTTGAAGAATAAGATTGAAGAGATTTAAAGATAAAGATTCAAGAGATTTGACAAGAGATTTCGAAAATTTAGAGAGAAGAGAGTATGAAGAAGAGTTTTCTTTTCTCTTGTTTAATCTTTACATAATCTTCTACATCCTATTTATAATACAACCTAGTGCTTCTATGTTAAGAATGTGGTCTTCTTTCTCCAATTGGCTCCAACAGCTCTATCTTTTTCTCCTAGGAGCCAACAGCTCTTTCTTCCTTCCCTAGGAGCCAACAACTCTCTTCTCACATGTCTTATGGAAGACATGTGACCTTGACTCACTTCTTGAGTCTCCAAAAGTCACAAGAAGGAAAAAAAACTCTAAAACTTGATTGCTTCTTATTCAAGTCTTAGGTTTAATATCATTGTTCTTCATAAAAGGTGATGTTTTCAATGCTATGAACTTAAAAGACAATTTAATAGATACGAGGAAATTTCAGGACAAATGATTAACATGTCAAAGTCTACGATCACTTTTGGCTCACGTGTTTTTCAAACAACAAGAGACCGTTTGATGCAGCTACTTGCTATCCCAAATATAGGAGGGGAGGGAAATACCTTGGTCTTCCTGAATAATTTGGACAACGTTGAACAACAATGTTTCAATATATAAAAAGATCGAGTTCATCACAAGATTAATGGTTGGGAGTCCGGATATCTAAACACAGCTGGTGATGCCCGTTTATAGTATTAACTGTTTTAATTACCTACGTCTCTTTGTCTACAATTGATCGTCAGCTAAGTGATTTTTGGTGGGGTAAAAATGGTGACACCCGGAAAACATCATGGGCCTCAGGAAGGAAATTAACAACTTCTAAGAAGGTAAGAGGCCTTGGATTCTGTCGTTTACAAAAAGTTAATGAGGCTTTACTGGCAAATACTCTATGGAAGATTCTGAACAGACCACATTCATTAGTGTATCGCCTTCTGAAATCAAGATATTCACCTCGGGGATCTATACTAACTACACCAATGCAGAAGCATATTTCTTATGCGTGGGTCTCTTCTTCATGGGCGTGAACTTCTTGCATCTGGTATACAACACGTTGTTGGTTCAGGTGATACTACTAAATTAGGTCTTGATTCATGGTTACCTTTGTCACTACGCCTACCAAAACTCCTCCCAATCATAAACCCAGCTTTACCAGTCTCATATCTTATTGACCAAACAACTAATTAATGGAGCATTGATCGTTACAAAATTGTATTCATCAAGACAATTGGCATCATATTTGGGAAATATATTTACCGCCATATCGAGCAAAAGACAATCTTTTATAGAGCTACACAAGTGATGGTTCATATACGGTTAAATCAGGATACCACATAGCCTCGCAAAGCTCTTTTACCGATATTTCATCTCCTCCGCCATTTCATGCACATCAAGACTTAACTTCACAAATATGGACTTTACCTATTCCTCTGAAATTATGACATTTCTTGTGGCATATTGGATCCAATAGTCTTGTTGTTGGAGTTAATTCGGCCCGTCGGAATACATGCGCCCCATCTGATTGTGTTTGATGTACTACATCTGCTGAATCTCAGAATCACACTTTATTCACTTGTCTTTATGATCAAGCAATTTGAAAAATTTCGGGATTACCAACGGTATATCTTTGTGATCCATCAGTGGAGATACATAACAAACTACGACTTATCTTTACACAACAGAAAAACCAAAGTGTAGATCTACAACTCCGTATACTGTTACTCGTCCTGTTATATCCTCAGATGTCCTTAACGGTTACTCGTCCTGTTAGACCAACTCGTTGGATACGCCCTATAAATAACTTTTTCAAATGTAATTATGATGCTTCTCATATTGGTTGGATTCTCCCATATACAAATGCTGACTCATTGTTATACGAAATGGGAAGATTA
Source organism: Lepidium sativum (assembly GCA_023374145.1). Classification (NCBI taxonomy): domain Eukaryota; kingdom Viridiplantae; phylum Streptophyta; class Magnoliopsida; order Brassicales; family Brassicaceae; genus Lepidium; species Lepidium sativum. The sequence goes on from JAKUCM010003590.1 coordinate 45,848, forward strand.
CAGGGACGCTATGCTATCGAAGAAGCAAAGCTTTCAGCTCTCATTTGGGCGATGCAGGTAATGTGGGCTAAT
>JAKUCM010003591.1:0-23113 GCA_023374145.1 Lepidium sativum
CCTTTGGATTTCATGTTTCTTGACGAAGAAGGTATAGAAAAATTTGTAGCTATATGGTCGTTGTTAATGGTTTTTTTCGTGGTTGCGACTTAACCATGGTCCAGACTGTGAAGATGGTATGAGCTTTTCGATTCAAAGGTTATCTAACCGCGGTCCAAACTGTGAGTTTAGAAGAGTTGAATTGCTGAGGCATGTTACGTGTAAATTGGGATTAAATTGCGTCACCAAACATTGTGTATCCACAAACTGCTACATAAAGCAACGCAAGAAAACAGTCAAACAGATATGTTCATGAAATGAGACCTAGAGGTTTCTTATAGCACAAGCAAATGTTTGTTCACCTGATGAGAAGAACCAGAGGAAACTTGGAAGGCTCTTTCATTGACGAGTACATGTTTGGGAAAACAAAGTGACCCGCAAAACCAATCCCATAGAGTCCGATTGCGATAGGTAAGTTAGTTAAATCAAGAGATTTTCCGGTTATGTGGAATCCAATTCCGCCTGCTGAACCAGCCCAGAAGAGGCAAAGTGCAAGAAAGATTGAAGAGAAAACACCTCTAGCTAAGAAAACATAGAAACATATCTATCAGAATCAGAGAGATTACTTGATTGTGTTAAATTACAAGATGAACCTGAAAGATAGGCCAATAAGCTGAGGTCTTTGAGCCAGACAGTTGGAAGAAAAATGAGTGTGGTGGTAATGGCGATAATTTGATTACAATTTAGTGATAATCCAGTGATGTATAAGGAAGTGTTTGGGAATATTCCGGACAAATTAGCACTCATCATGATTATGTATTCCACACAAGATGCCTGCAAAAACAAAACAAATTTGTTTCAAAGATAAGATCTTTGTATCACCATATGGAACAATGAATCAAAAAGAGTTTGGTACTTACGTATAACTCCAAGTAAAGAAGTATCTGAAATGTAATACGAAACCCAAAAGTTAGGATCACAATCACAGACAACTTAAAAGTTAAAATCGAATGTATTAGAATGTGAATAATAGCATACATCAGAAGTTGGAATCATTCTCATCTAATATATATGATAGGGCCAATTCACTGGTCTTGAGTTGGAAGCACATAATTTATATATGGTATTAGAATTCAAGATTAGATCCACCATATATGCATGATAATACGTCTATTGTGCTATTTTGAGATGATAGGTTTGGAACGATTACTACTCGACGGATATGTTAGTTAGTGATTGATATCCCACATCAAAAGATAGAATCATTCTAATCTAATATATATGGTATAATTTTTCTATTAAAATGTAGGAAGATTTTACAGAGACGGATGCTTTTAGTGGTGCCAAATGCAGCTTGACCGATGTCTGGGTAAGTGTGGATTCCAGGAGAATTCTCGAGACATCAATACCTGTGTAGAAAGTGATAGAACATTGATTCCTATAACCAAAAAACGTTTGATTAATTTACTAGTAAATTGGAAACTGATTAATAAACACTTAATTGCAATTATTACCGTTAAGAACGGATTGAGAGAATGTGCTACTTCGATATTCATGGGAAATTGAGATATCGTTAGGGACTGTTAGCTGGAGATGTGAAGCAATAAAGGATTTCAAGGATGATACAATAGAGTTTTGGATCTCATATTTATCGATGAGAAGAGGTTGCTTTCTTTGGAGAAGAAGTAAATGAACCAGAAGGAGAGCTTTGTCTTCTCTGACGAAATGAAGAGACAAAACTTGTCATAGTTGGTGGTGTAAGTCCGGTCAACAAATCCATAGATTGTCTGAAAATATTCCCAAGAAAACTAAAATGATTATCTTAAGAGAAATTTTCATTTAAACCATTCACAAAAACAGAACTTAGAAAATAATGTTTGTCGAGTTTCTATCATGGTTAGGATGATTCGGTTTATTACTCTTGCATCAAAGGTTTGACCCCTCTACATTACAATTGATAGATTATAAGAAGATCTTAAGGTATAAAACGGTTTTATTGATCCAATTATTGACAAAACAAAATGGTTTACGATACCTTCGAGGCCACGAAACTGGATCGTTATTGGATTTGTTATGAGATAAATCGTTATTGGATCATGCATCTCCAGGATACATAATACAATACGCAATTAAAGCCTTGAAATAAATCGTAAAACTCCCGGTTTTGATATATCATAAGTCCGGTGCAAAAAGAATTAAAAAAAATCCTATTACATTGAAATTTTTAATCTTAATTTCGTTTTGGGTTCTAATGTATAAGATATTTTTTTTTGGGTTCATGGACCTTGTGCAAAAACACTATTTGCACATGCCTAGAGCCGGTCCGACTTTCTACAAAACAAACTAAGCTAATTCATATGCCTTTGGTCAAATGGTTGAATACCACATATGCAATTTTTTTACTCAAGTTCAACTTTAAAAAATCGTGTTTATCCTATATAATACTTTTGAGTATTCGAAGATTTTGGTTATAGAACATAAATCTTGTTGATACAACTGTTGACAAAAACAATTATCAAGATAATTCGTCGATTAATCTAGCAATAGCAGAGTAAGTCCCGCAGCAACCACTCACAACACCGATGATGACGATGAAAATACAAAGTCCTATCTGAAATTCAAAAAATAGTTTCAATCAATAGTTTCTGTGAACTGTTACGAATTATAATATGAAGATACATTATTTATATAAAAAGTTAAAATAATATCCTTACTTGAAAATTGGTTAATCTACCCTTCATAATACTGAGATAACAGAGACATGGGAATATTAATGCCTGAAAAAACGAAAATCAAAATCAGTAAAGATCTTGTCTCTTTATGTTTTTCGGTCAAGGACTTGTTTGGATTCTTAATTTCCAAATCGTTGGAGACTTACGATAAGCATTGCGATGAAAGATCCAATCAGAGCACCAACAGTAGCTGTAATAATTACATTAACGAGTTTAGTCACATTCACATGTATTGTTTTCTAGGTTAGAGGTTTCTTGAGATAGAAGTTAGGTTAATGAAGAAAGTGAGAGAGAGATTACCAAAGAATGGAACTGTGAGTGCAACGACCAAAGTAGAGAGAACTAAGATAGTTCTGAAAAACACAGAGAAACCTTTGGATCTCATCTTTCTTGATGAAGAAGGAATAAGTTCTTCTAGGCTTTCCACAACTGGAGTGATTGTTAAAGCGTATTTCGTCATTGGTGTAACAACCTATAAAGGAATTGAGACATAATATATAGAGTAAGGAATGTGAAGATGATATGAGTTTTTTTTTGGATGCTAGGGTTATCTAACCGCGGTCCAGACTGCGATTTTAGATGAGGTGAAATGTTGAGGTATGTTGAGTGTAAACTGAGATTGAATTGCGTCACCAAACATTGTGTATCCACAAACTGCTACGGCTATGTAAAATAGAGTGCAAGACGCGAAACTGCATAACGCAAAAGAGATGAAAATTAGACCTAGAGGTTTCGTGTTTCGTGCATAACAAGCAACTGGTTTTTCACCTGATGAGAAGAACCAGAGGAAACTTGGAAGGCTCTTTCATTGATGAGTAAATGTTGGGGAAGACAGAGTGACTTCCAAAACCAAACCCGTAGATTCCTATCGCGACAGGTAAGTTAGTCAAATTCAGAGCTTTTCCGGTTACGTGGAATCCAACTCCGCCGACTGAACCAGCCCAGAAGAGGCAAAGTGCAAGCAAGATTGAAGAGAACACACCTCCGGCTAAGAACATATACAAACATATCTCTGAGAATCAAAGAGATCATATTTCAGAGGTAATTCATTAATTACAATGTGAACCTGAAAGGTAGGATAATAAGCTGAGGTCTTTGAGCCAGACAGTAGGAAGAACAAGTAATGTGGTGGTAATAGCGAAAATCTGATTAGAATCTAGAGATAATCCAGTGAAGTATAAGGAAGTGTTTGGGAACATTCCTGACAAATTATCACTCATCATGATTATGTATTCCACACAAGAGGCCTACCAAAAAAGTAACAAGTTTTTGTTGTTGTCAAAGTTAAGCTCTTGCATTGTAGAACATGAATCAACGAGAGTTTGGTACTTACGTATAACTCCACGTACAAAAGTATCTGAAAATGTCAAAACCAAAAAGTTAGGATCAGAATCACAGAGAATCAAAGGTCTTAGACTAAAATAAGATAATCTTACAGAGACGAGGATGCGTCCAATGGTGCCAAATGCAGCTTGACCAATGTCTGGATAAGTGTGGATTCCAGGAGAATTCTCGAGACATCTCTTGAGAAGAATACCAGTATAGAAAGTGATGATTCCAGTAGATAAGAGTATTAAAAGCCCTAACCATCCTCCTTCTTTCAATGCGTAAGGCATTGTTAGTAAAGCTACTCCACATAGAACATTGATTCCTGCAACCAAAAAAAAATAAAAAATAAAAAATAATGATCTTGTTATTTTAGATGGCGATAGCAACCATCGACTGTTTTCTTATTAGTCGCTAAGCTAATAATCAGTAGCAACTAATCACCAATGATCAGCGACCAAGTTGCTGGATTTTTCAATGATCATGTAATAAATAGCATAACATAATTGCAGCTATTAGAGAATATTACCTCACATCGAATTGGAAGATATTCTCTCTAATATATATAAGATATGAGCCTAAATACTCATTGTTAATTGGTTTTCGATCCATATCCGAACATATCGAGATTAATGTCGAAAGAGCCATTATTTCGAATGAATGTATTATAAAATATTATCTTACATCGGAAATTCGAAAATATCTTCTCTAATTTATATAAGATATGGGCCTCTTACTCCAAAAATGAAGTACTACTACCTTATTAAATTTGGTTCAGTTTGAATATTTTACTATTTAATCGAAAACCGATTAAAAAACTTATAGTTACAATTATTACCGTTAAGAACGGATTGAGAGAATGTGCAACTGCGATTTTCTTGGGGAATTGAAAGATCCTTAGGGACTGCTAGCTCGAGATGTGAAGCAATAAATGATTTTAAGGATGACACAACAGAGTTTTGAATCTCATCTTTATCGTTAAGAAGTGGTTGCTTTCTTGGGGAAGAAGTAAATGAACCAAAAGCAGAGTTTGGTCGTCTCTGACGAAATGAAGAGACAAAACTTGTCATTGTCGGAGGTGTAACTCCGGTCAACATATCCATAGATTGTCTGAAAATATTCCCAAGCAAAACCAAAACGATTATCTTAAGAGAAAATTTCATTTAGATCTCTTATAAATATAGAGCAATGATTTACCGATAACTTCTAGGCCACGAAACGGGATCGTTATTGGTTCCGTTACGAGATAACGGAGTTGATGGACCAGAGCTCTCAGCTTGGCTTTCTTCGTCGTCTTCTTCATCTGTCTGATACAAATCTTCCCTTTCTTGCTCCAATGTCTCCTCTTCGTACTTCATATTTTGAGTTTTTTCTTTTGTCTCTGTTTCAACAAAACAAAGTAGAAGAAGAATTCGAAATTGAAACAAATAAAAAGAGGTTGCAGCGAAACACGTGTTCTGTTTTCTTTTTCTCTTCAGTTCTAGTTTAATATGGTTCTCTATTTATAATCGATACAATCATACAAAGTGGTGAATATTCATTTACATTGTGTATAATGGAATTATCATTTCACTATGTCTAGATATGTTATTTTTTTTTTTTTTTTTTTCAATTTATATCATTTTTTTCCCAACGACATTAAGATTTGAAAAGAACAAGAAAGAAGACCAGCCTAAACCCTTTGGATACCAAAATTCGACTTCCGCCCTAACCGAACTAGCTCATCTGTTTTGAAATTCAACGATCTCGGGATAACAGAGATGATGCATGCTGTGAAACGAGGTTGCACCCTCTGAAACTCCTTCTGATACGCCTCGAACGCCGGCCACTCCTCTGGACGTTGAAGAATGTGGCAAACCGTCTCACAATCTGTAGACACCTCCACTTCCAGAATATGATTCGCCAGAAATGCCTTCATAGCCCTGATAATTACTCCCACCTCTGCATGGAGGGGTGATAGGCACTTGTGTCCTCTCTCTGATCGCGATAATTTATCTCATTCAATTTAATCAAAAAAATGTTAATCAAAAAGCACTGGATTTGCAAATGGCTCTTAGCCTAGTGACGTGCTGTAAATCCACTTAAGGTACCTTATTTGCACAATCAGGGATCGAGTCCCTCGCCTTCATTATGTAAGAATTTGGCTATTGGGCCGATCAGTTGTGGTCCAATATAATTTGTCGTTGACAAAAAAATCACTGAATTTACAAATAACAAATTTTTATACAATTCTTTCACATTGCAAACTAGAAAATTTGTCTTTACATTTAATTACCTAAAAATCAGAAAACCTATAGTATTCAATATCCATTTGTTAAGATATGTTATTTATAATAGAAATTTATTCAAAACGTTTCTTGCGAGATTATTAAATAAAAGCAACTAAATAGACACGTTGCAGAAGAATCATAGAGAGAGATACGTAACTAAATCTTTAGACGTATCATGTGAAACAAAGTCAATGACAGTTTGTTATTCGTTGGTCTTTAAGTGTTTTGAAAATAAAATATAACAAAATGGAACCCAAATTTGAGTATATAGTAAATCTTAATCGTTGACGAGTATATGAAGAAGCTTGAAACGAAGATGCCTTTCACGTAAGTCTTGTACAAATACCCACAATCAAAAAATCAAATCGAAATTGACCCAACAGATATAAGAAATTATCTATCTAAGAAGAATATTTGATGGATTTTCTTTATATACATATGTGGATATCGAGTAATACCTAGAACTAAATCGATATCCGAATAAATACTCTCTTGATTCGAATGTGTATAGACATATATAAGATTTTAAAATAACTTTTCAATATTTTTAAAAAATATTTAGATATTTTTCAGGTATTTAGATTTTCTTGAGTAAATATTCGAATATATAGTGGAACCAAAAAAAAATCTAATATTTCTACCCGGTTCGAATAGAAATGGGCACCACCATAACCTAACTAAATTGTATTTGGTTTTTAAATGGATATAAAAAATATGGACCAGAACCGATTGAAATGACCTGAACCCGAACTGATATATATGTGGTTCTTAAATTGGTATAAAAGTTTCATATTTGAAAGACCGAAACCCAAATAAATTTTATTCAGAACTGATCCGAGTATCTGTTTCGAGATATAGTATTTCGAGATGATAAGTTTGGAACAAATACCAATTACCCACCACTTGTATCTCGAGAGTACCCATAACTTTAATCAGTAAGAAAAATCTTCATCTAAAATGTTTTGAACCAGACAGATATTGTAAGGATACACAACTAAAGCCTTGACAGACTCATCAGACAATTACTTCCAGCAGAAGAAAGAAAAGAAGATCTCAATTGTATTACCAAAGTAACCATTGATCATTCCAAGCTATCTTCTCTGCAAATTGAACATTCTCACTTTACAGAGAAGAAGAGGAATGAAAATGGAGTTGTTCTTATACATAGATGAAGATACAGAGAGCAATATAGTTATTTATCAATCTGGTTAAGTTTTCCAAGTCCATTGCAATTAGTGCAAACAATCTGAGGAAGATCCTTTCGTGCTGCATTTGCTCTCAAAGTCACACCTCCTTTCCTCACAAACCCTGCTCCATCACATTCCGGACACCTAAACCAAAAACGGTTTATTCTTAAACCAGAACTGAATCTAATTTTGGTTTAACCATAATCAAAACCGGTAAGGATTGAGATTAGTTACGACTTACGTGTCTTGGCGTTTGAAGAGAATCGGAAAAGCAGTTCCGACGAGAGCAACGGCGATAGCTCCACCGATTAAATAGATGGTTCCGTCGGAAGATACATCACCGACGGCACCGACAATTACGGAGGAAGACGATCTTTTGTTTTTAGGAAGAACTACACTGTTTGGTGATGATCCACACAATGAAGAAGAAGAAGAAGAAGGTTTTGATTGTTTCAGAAAGTTCGTCGATGATACAAATGTCGTCTGCATTGCCGGAATAATCGCCATGGTTTTGAGTGATTTCGATTTGAGAGAAGTAAAGATGTGATTTTTATTTATGTAAAGGTTATGAATTTGGATTTGCTTCGTGACGTGTCGCTCTTGGAAATGGATAACGTAATTTCGTTAGATTTTTGGGGTCTTCAGTGTTTTTATTGTGTATGTGTGGATAAGGTGGGCCATTTGAAAGATATTTTGGGTTCGTAATTGGGCCTTTTAGGCCCATTAATCTCCAGGGCCCAACTTATTGGCGTCATCACTTTCACAGACTTTCTCTCTCTCTGCTTCAATGGCGAAAGACGAACCTAACTGGGACGGATTACTTAAATGGAGTCTTTCTCACGCCAATTAAGGTGTGTAGTTCTTTGTAATTTTGGATTTTGTTGGTCATTTAGTTTAGCTTCTTCTGTCTTCCATTGAATGTTTGTTTGGGTTGTCGTAGAAAATTCTGTGATTCTGAGTCAGTTTTTGGGTATATCTGTGTTAGTTTAAAAGTTCTGATTTGATGGCTTTAAGACATTTTACATGATCTGTAAGTGAAAAATGTTTACTTTTGGTCTTTTCCAATATATATAAGCTCGTATTCTTATGCAACGTAACTGCTCTAAGTTGGGAAGTCTAAACTTTCCCTCATTTTCCACATTATATTGTCCATCAATTGTTTAACTTTAAGTGTACACCTTTTTGTGGTGGTTTTGTTGATTTAACATTGTTTGGTGAGACAGCGAGGAGGATCGAAAATGGTTTGCAGAGGCTATGCAGTCGCAAACCGTAGATGTAGTCAAGCGGATGAAGGAGATTACACAGGTTATGCAGACACCTCCATAAATTCTGGAGGCTCATGAAGTTACCCCTCTAGATATCCAAGGTTGAAAATCCAGTCCACACTTGTCTTTTCTACATAATTCCTTCTTGTTGGTTACTAAATTTTGAGTTGTGATGATGTGGTAGATATGCTGGATGAGTTGCAGGAGCATGTTGAATCGATTGATATGGCCAATGGTGAGTCTTTTCAAAGTTTGAGCTTTTAATAGCTTGGCTTAACGTGTGCTTCTTTGAATATATGATGAGTAGATCTTCATTCCATTGGAGGCTTGGTACCTCTTCTTGGTTACCTCACAAACTCCAATGCTAATATCCGGGCAAAGTCTGCGGATGTCGTGAGCACAATAGTTGAGAACAATCCTCGAAGTCAAGAATTGGTTACGGAAGCCAATGGTTTAGAGTCATTGCTTTTGAATTTTACTTCAGACACTGATATGCATTCTCGAACACAGGCTCTCGGTGCAATATCATGTAAGCTGCTCTGAGTCTTAACCTCTTTTTCTTAAACTTGGTTTATTGTGAATCTGATGAATGCATTTTGGTCTACTTCTTTATGCTTGGAGTACAGCTTTGATTCGCAATAATCAAACTGGAATCACGAGTTTCCGGATTGCAAATGGCTACACTGGTTTAAGAGATGCTTTGGAATCTGATAGTCAGAGATTGCAAAGGTAATACTCCACATTGAACTTTGAGAGGATACAAGGCTGTAGCTTTTTTCAACGGTTGGCTAATTTTTTGAAAAACTTTTGTCATTGCTTAATCATTCTTCAGGAAAGCTTTAAACTTGTTGCATTATCTTCTACAAGAGAACGAACTCAGACTGTGATATTTCTATAGAACTCGGGCTTTACTGTTTGATGATGAACCTGGTGTCTAGCATTGATGCTGATGTAAGAGAAGCTGCTCTTCGAGGATTGCTTGAGCTCGCCAAAGCTAGAAAAGACTGTACTGCTTGTGGTTCTAGGATAGAGAAAGGCGATGAGAAACTGAAACAGATTCTAGAAGATCGGATCAAAGGAATCAGCTTAATGTCACAAGAGGATCTCTCAGCAGCTAAAGAGGAGAGACAGCTCTTAAATTCACTGTGGATCACATTCTATAACGAACCTTCGTCTCTTTAGAGACAATGCTCTTTGTGAGTAAGCATTAAAACCTGTTTTTGGCCCAAGAAAACGTTTTGAGAGAATCTGTGGATCAAACCACTTTATAATGATCAAATTTCTGTTCACTTTTCAGTTCAAATTTTTGATCAAGGTATGTGTATACTGTAAAGATCTAATATTTTTTGCATTCATTGACCTAATAGCAAACCATACAATACCAAATCAAGCAACTGCAAACCCAAAAACAATGAAAGTCCCTCACTTTGGAGGGCAGAAAGTGATGACATAACGAGAAGCCTTACACTTATTCAAACTCCTAGAATCATCAAAGGCATAACTATAGGCTTTAGGACAAATGGCTTTAAACAGATTAGCGATGAGCGTTGGCTTACAAGCCTGAGGATTCGCATACTCTCCTGTACAACAATACTTAGCCGATTGCATTGCCAAGCAAGCACTTTTACAACCAACCACTTTACCATTTCTCTTAACTTCCAAAGCTGATGGACAACAAACATTCAAATCCACTTCACAAGCCGCAACACCACATCCAACTCCACCACCGAGTGGTTTCATTGACACAGGGAGATTAAATCCGTCGACTAGACTTACATCATAGAAATGAATGGGTGAAGAAGATGTCCCTAATGTCATTTCCACGACAGTTGCTGGTGGTTCACCACCGGTTCCTTGACATTTGATTGAGCCACCATTACAATCTCCAGTTTGGCATGAGCCCTTACCGTTTTGGTTAAAGATACAGCCTTGTCGACCCCAAATTCGACCTGACCATTTATCTGGTACGTCAATAATGGTTTCTTCGCCGCTTCCCATGTGAAAGCCACCATCTTTCGGCGTTATTTGGCCTCCTCCGCCGAGAATTCCCGGCCATATGCTCTCTTGACAGTTATTCACTAGAATCAACTGAGCTCCATCTGCAATCAAACAACAACAAACCCATTTAGAAAGACGCCATTTTTATGCATTTAACATCCAAAGTTTTGTAGTACCAATGAATGAGGATAATGAGGCAGAGATAGTGAGAAAGAGAGGGAAGAGAGTTGCAGAATTGGCCATGGTTGTTCTGTGATGTGGGGACTCAGAAGCATTCACCGTCTCTAAAGTTTGCTTTTTTGTGGTAATTTTTGAAGAGAATATTAGTAAAGGAAACTGAGAGGAGGTCGTGGTTAAGGAAGAAGTGGAAACTTGAGTCGCAAGACTAATTGGTATATTGTGGTGAAGTGGCTTGGGAAGTGCTAAGTGGTAACCTTTTTATAAGCTGATGAGTTCTTTCATGGGATTAGTGGGGAAGAGAGAAGATAAAGGAGGCTTCTTTGCGAGACTTCTCTGTATAAATATTCATTTGTTTATGTTTTTGTGTTTTGAAAATGGGTTAAAGTGGGATTAAAGAAAAAGAGAAGATTCATATGTCTCTCAAAGTAGATTTAATGGATTAAGATTAACCTACATTCAAAGTTTACTTCGTCAGTTTAAAGCAGAAAGCAGCTTTCTTTCAAATTTACAATACATAGCAAATTATAACACATCAAATCTCATTTATCAAACATTTTGATTATTCTTATAATTTGTAATTATTAATTGAAAATTTATTGTCATTTTACTATAATGTTATATGTTTATTGGAAAAATTAGCTGACAATTTAAATCTTGGATGTTTTGACTCTCAAAATAAACCTTCAAACTACATAATTTTTCGTATCTTATATATTAAAGCGGGAAACACTTTTATTTTAGACGTGTTACAAATTATATAATAAAATTAGCCTAAGTTTATAATAACCCTTAAAATAAGATTAAGTTAGTTTTGTTACATATTTTATATAAAAATCAAATTTAATAGAAAAATCTAAAAATACTAAAATTTATTTTAAAAAACATTTCACTTACAAATACGAGTATTGATTCAATTCTGGTTTAGATTGAGATTAAATTTTCTTGGTACATAGATTTAGGATGTATTATGTATTCTCGGTAACTTGATATTTTGGTTTAAGATATATTTAGATATTTTATTTTTTGGATATTGTTCGGTAGGGTATAAATTGAGTTTGGGTTCGAGTATTTTTATATAAAAATTAAAACCTTTTAAAATTTGGTTATTGATTAGTTTTATATCGGGTTTGGGTTCAGTTTTTTTAAAACATATAAGCTTATAACCTATAGAGTGTTTCTCAGGTTTGGTTCAAATTAGATTCTTCTAATTCAGGTTATTTTTTGTATGGTTTTGGACCACTTAAAAAACAATTCGAAAACAATATTCAAAATATCAACATGGATCTAAAAACCAAATGTACATGTAGTAAAAAAAATCAAATCACATATTATAGAATGGGTTGAATCCTAGCTTAATCCTCAGAGTTAGAATCACTTACAATTTAAAACTTTAATGTATTTTCAGTCATACAATAAACCTTGAAACTAAATAAAGATTCTCAAAGTAAAATGATATTATTTATTTTATTAAATTATGTATGTGAACAAATACTTTGATGCTAAATGACTACCGTCATAGTATAAATTACAGAAATATTAAGGCTATATCACGTTTTTGATAATTTTGACCGTATGAATAAACTCAAAATTAAAGTAGCAATTTAGTATATTTGAAGGTTTTGTTTTGGAAAAAAACATTCGAGATCTAATTTATTGGTACCTTCAACTTCAGATGTTTTTGATTGGATTTTTTTAATGATTATTATGCATATGAACTTCTTTACTTGCAAGTATTTCCCTACTTTTTCTATTGTTGTAATGACCATATTCACTTTGTAGAGAAAATTGAGCAAAGAGCATATATGCATTACTTAAATGTGGGGATTTGCTTTCTTTTAAACAAAAGCTAATAGTTGCACAAAACAAATCATTACATTCTCTTTTTTTTTTTTTTTTATGTTGAGTTTGTTTTAAAAAGGTAATGATAGAGATGAAGCCAACAATGTCACTAGACTCTAGACTTAATCTTTATAGCAAGTGGGGAGGTTGCATTTTTTGGTAGATAAGTATCTTGCAATGTGTTTATTATAGACCAATAGAGTAAGATAACAAAACTTAAAACCATTTTAGATATTTCCTCCGTTTTATATTACTTGTCGTTGTACGCTAATTTTTTTGTTTCATTTTAGTTGTCATTTTCATTTTTAATGCATTTTTTTAATATAAATTGATTTCATTTATCCCTAATTAAATAAATAAAATATTAAATGGTTTGAAATTCTAATAGTCAATCAAGGACATAATATAACATTTAACTTTTTTCTTAATATGTGTGAAATTTGTAGAATGACAACTAATATGAAACGGAGATGTAATATTTAACTTAGATAATCTAGATTACTCAGATAAGTGGTTGAGTGTCACATTTCCTATTTTTCCTACCCGAATTTAATTCAAGAGAGTTGTGTTTGTCTTATGTGATATTTTTAGACATTTGAATTTGCGAAATTGATTATGGATTGAGTTTTGTGGATCCAGTTGATTAAAAATAAAAAAAAAACTAGAGTAGTTTTAACAAAAAAAAACTAAACTAATATTTGAAATCATTAAAAACATTTTTAATAGATTCAGGATCACTAAAAACTTCAAAAAAAAAAAAACTTTAAGTATAATTTTGTTGGAAATTATGGATTTTAATTATTTTTGAGCTTATTGGTTATCACAGGACCGACTCAAATTAATCTAACCAAACTCAAACTAAACCGATTGAAATTTGGCCACCACCACAATAGTGACGGCGAGGAAGAGCTCCAAAGTTTCCGGAGATTTCCATTAAACCTTTCTTCTGAAGGAGGAAGAAAATCGAACGATTATGCTTCACGCGGCTGCCAAATGTTCAAGAGCTGCTGCTGCAACGATTCGTGGCCGAACGATCTCTGTTGGAGGAAGCCTTGTTCGATACTCGACGCCACTGAGATTTATTCACGGTGAAATCAGTGTTCCAAACGCCAATCATGTTGCTATTCAGATGGTCAATTACGCTCTTTCTCATGCCAGGTCTCAAAAGTCAGGTTTTTCTCTTCTCTGTAGTAATTATGAGGCTTTTTCTATCGTCGGAGTTTCAGGCCCTTAAACCCTATTTTTCTGACTGATTTTCGAAATTGGTAGATGAATCTTATGCTCAAGGGATGCTAATTCTTGAACAATGCCTCGGGAATCAAATGGACGATGATCAGGTTTCTCAAGATTCGAAAGCAACAGTTTTGCTTGCCATGTCTGATCTATCATACGAAAGGTTTCATCTTTTTCCCCTTTTCTCTCTCTTTTTGTCTTCCTATTGAAAGGTTAAGATTTTGTGAATGTCTATTGTTTTGGTATGCTATTTTTACAGTGGAAACAGTAGTGAGGCCATTGAACGCCTCAAGCAAGTCATGACTCTGACACTCTCATCGTTGGATATTAGAGGTGTTCGTTGTGAACATGATTTTTTGCTATGTTATTTTAGAGTTCTTGAGTGTTTTTTATGTGTCTGAGACTTTCCTTTGTTGTGCAGTTGTTGCTGTTGAAGCCCTGGTTGGTCTGCTGATTGAGTCAGGACAGGTTCAAGTTCCAACAGTGCTGCTATGTGTGTATCTCTACGTTTAGGAACTTCTGTAGAAATCTGATTATGTTTTTCCTGTTTAGGATGATATTTCATTGAATGTTGCTGAAGAATTTCTACAACTGGTTAAAGAGAGAGGACATGAGAATCAACATGTGGCTGTTACAGCTGAAGCAATCAAAGGTCTCGCGGAGCTAGTGAAAGGAAGTATTGAATCCGGTAGAGAACTGCCTTTTTTTTCTTCTGTGTATATTTTTATCCCACAATATGTCCTTAATTTGTGTATAGCTTAACGGTAAGATTTATTTGTGCAGCTGAATCTTTATTTCGAGGACTTGAGGATCATGTAAGCTGCGTAGGTACACACTAGTACTTTTTTTTATCTGGACCTAGCCTTTCTATTTATGTTGAAACCAGATCTTCTAGGACCTCTTAATAACTACAAAATAAATAGGTAACATTGCACTTACTTATGGTGAATTCTTGCACGCTACTGGAAACTTTGAAATGGCAAAGAAGATGTATCAACAGGCAATTCAAGGAGTGGCAGACACCAAAAAATCTATGTGTTCTTGTAACATGAATTTGAAGGCAGTCTCGTTAGCAGCCATAGTTTCCCTGGGTCAGCTCGAGTCCCACATTGGGTAGGCTTTGAATTTGTGCGTACAGGTCCTAGTGTGAATTTTCTGGTCATATTCTTAGACTCTGTTTGTGTTTGGCTTTGCTTTTGTTAGAAACTTTGGTGTTGCGGAGGAGACACTGACACGCGCATTGACAATCGCTGAGGAACATTATGGTACTCGCGTCGCATAGTTTGTTTTGGCCATCAATACTTGATTATCAAAGCAAAGCACCAAACTAACGGATTTTTCACTTTCGTCTTGTTTAATTCGATCAGGGGGAAATCATCCCAAGGTTGGTGTGGTTTTAACCGCTGTGGCTCTGATGTACGGAAACAAAGCAAAGCAAGAACGATCTAGTTCTATCCTGATTCAAGAGGTCAGAAACAAGTTTCTTTACATTCAAAAACCGTTAGGAATATCCTCCTCTTAACACGACACCCTTTCTTATTCATCTCAGGGCCTCTTCAGAAAAGCATTGGAGCTTATGAAAGCACCTCCACTGTACTCGGAAGGTACTTAGAGACATCTATTTTGCAGATTAACCAAGATAAAGACAATTACCTTCACCAAAAATTCTGTATTCTATAGGGATAATAAACATGGAAAGTCGAGACGTGATGGCACTAGCAAGAGGTAAGCTTTTAGTTCCATTGTTTCTTTCAAACAGAAACGTTGCTAAATATACTAAAAAGCTTGTTGGATCTATCGATTGCGCAGGTGGGTATGCAGAGTTACTACTGATTCAAGAAAACAGAAGAAGCGAAGGAGAGAAAATGAAATCATGGGCTGAATCTGCGTGGAGAAACAAACGCATCTCTCTGTCAGAAGCGTTAACAAAAGCAGCAATCATAGATGCTCGCACCACTCGTGTCCTTTAAACCCACTTAACAATAGTTGTTGTGAAGATACCTCAAGAAAGATTCAAACTTTCATAACAAATTTTACGTTTTGATGTATAATTAATAAACTCTGAAATAAAGTGTTTTGTTTTTGTGTTTGTAGAGAAGAACACACATTACAGAGGAAGATCAAGTCCTTTCCCAATCTCTACACCAATCACTTCCAGTATTCCTTTGTTCAGAATCTGAAAAATCGAAACAATGATGTTATTTACTTCGTAAAAATCCTTTATTGAAAAAGAATCCCATTTGAAACTCACTAGTTCCACTATGAATGTCCCAATCAGACCAATCATACAAGCTCTCGAGTTCCATATCTCAGCTGTTGAAGTGAATCCCAGAAACGCAGGTATAAATTTGGGTTCTGCTTTTGGAACTATCACCTACAAAAACGTTTTTTGATTAGCAGTGAAATCTCTGATAGTTAAGAAAAGGTTTTGTCGAATTTATTTACCCCTTGAGGACGTTTTGCTGCTCGGACAACAAGAGATTGGTTCTTCCGACTGAAACAGAGCTTCCGGTTCTGACTATGACCATGCGTCGACAAGGTCGATAAAGGATGGAAGAGAGAAGACGTTAATGGTGTTGAACTCATTTTTATTTTGTTTTAAGGAATTTAGGACATCTCTTTCTTCCTTGTACAATCTTCTTTATCTATAGAACTGAGCTTGTGGATATATTCAGTTTGGTCCTCTGATCCATTCATCTTCTGCCACGTCTTGCTTTTTACTACCACTATCTTTTTGGTTAATTGGTTCGGTTTAGTTTTGGTTTACTTTTGAGTTTTTAAAAATTAGTCTATTTGGAATTAAATTATAAATAAATTTGGTTTTGTAAATTTTAAAGTATAAATTAGTCTATTTGGATTAAATTTTAAATTTGATTTAGTTCAAATTTAATTTTTTGACCAAAATAATTAACAAAGTACAATTAAAATTATATTTCTATATGTTTAATTAAAGTAGTAATTATTTTCATGAATTTATATATGTTCACATACTCTAACTTCAATTTGAGATTTTTCTTTTTGTCAACATTGGGTCACAAATGGCCGGTCCATTAGTCAAGTTCTTGCAAATGCAAGTGGGGGACCCGATCCCAGAATGTGCAAGTGCGCATGCCTCTTGTGGACTTACCACCTGCCACTTGCCTTCAGTTTGAGATTTAGTTAATTCGGTATTGTAATTTTTTTCTTTTATGTTAGCTTTTTTTTTGTCAACGGTAAATAATATTGGGCCACAATTAGACGTTCCGGTAATCAAATTCTTACATAATGTAGGTGGGGGGTCTCAATCCCTGTTTGTGCAAATGAACTGCTTTGAAGTAGTTTTACCGTCAGCCGTTAGGCTAAAAGCCAGTTGCCTTTTCGGTTAGCTTATATGACAATATTTCATAAATCAAATATAGAATTATATTATTCATTCATTGGAAACCCATGATATTGTAAACATATATAAATCAATTCATGAAGTTACATTAAAAATTTATAAAAAAAAATCAATCAGTAGTATATTGAAAACTATAGTTGAGTTTACAATTTGTGTAATGTAAAAAAACTATAACAAATATTCTTTTATTTTATAATACAAAACAAAATGTTATGCTTCGTTTCATAAATGCAAAACTTAATTAGACATAACAATTGTCATTCTTTTTGCAGGACGAATGTTGTCTTGAAGATCTTCTCTATCTCTCTTCTTATCAGATCGTAAAATCTGAAAAATTGCAGACAAATCTCCATTGTTATCAATCAATTCAACTTTCTGTAAATCACTCATAAGACTCTTTCTTCTCAACATTCCATGATCACTCTTTCGTAATTTCTTCTCTTCAACACATTTCACCAACTTTTCCTGCAATTTAGTTATAACATTAACAAATCTAATCAGTAAAAACTTTGTTACTGTTCATGGAAAAGAAAAACCCTAACACTTACCTTGTGTTCTTGTCCAAATAGATTCACGATTCGATCAGATTGAACCACATTATCTTCTAAAACAATCCACATAGCTGCAACTGCAACAACACTCGGTGGATAACGAAGCATCTTCAAATCTGCATCAACATTCATCTGTTAAATTCTTTCTTCTATAGCAAGTAACATTCTAAAAGTACATGATCTTCATACCGTATAAATCATCTAGTAGATGATTTGTAATTCGATTGTTCATCACCAAACCGATTTTCGACACAAGGTTTTGTGAAAAAGAGTAACTTGTGACAGAATTAACACGCCATTCGAGAGCTTTCAACATTATAAGTTCCATTTCGAGAACAGTCTTGTGATGAAACATATGATTTAAACCTTCCATTTGAAGTTCATGGAGTGAAGGAGACATAACTTCATTAAACTTTGCTGCAATCGATAATGAAGTTACCACAACTAGTTCCACCATCCAATTCGTCCATACCTGTGTTCATAAATATAGAAAATTTCATTATTAACATCGATTTAACAACGCGTCCCTTATCTTACAATGCTAACTTTCACAACACTTTGTCTGTTACGACGATTAGAACACCACGAAACAGACTTTGGAGTTGTAAACTATATGTATTTTTGTAGTGTTATAAATATAGTTCGGTTAAATAGAAAATATGATACAAATTTACTTACTTTGCAGCTAGTCACGTACACGAATCGATCAAAACAACTTGCAGCGGAAAATAAAGTGTCAAATGAAAGATTGAACGTACTCCGAGTCTGTAAAAAATATAGAAAATAATGTAAATTATCTAATAAAATTAAATAAAACATTCTACATAATATTTCACAAATTCATCATTTCTAACAAACAAAACATAAATATTATTATCGAGTCTTATCGATCAAATTGTTGACCTGAATTAGCCATTGAAGTGCTTGAAACCTAGAATCGTTTAACTTCTTCGAGACGAAAAACTCAAGAAACTTGTCTCCATGATTACTGAAACATGATTCTTTCTTCAAATCCATTGAAATGGCTTCATCAACAGTCTCTGCATCAATCTTCGGAATCATCTCCATCAAGTAATCATCATGGATACATGGTACAGGTTCCGGAGATAAAGGACTCGAAAGCCATGACTCGTCGCACAGTAGATTATCCATTTGAAACAAAACCGGTTTAGCTTAAACCGGTTTGAAGTTATGATCACTCTGGGAACAGTGCTAAGAGATTGGAGAAATAAAGAGAGAGTTGTGGAGAAGAACATGGGAAGTTATAAAAGACAGTTAAAATTATAAAAAATTATGTCGCTTAAATTAAGAAGATGCGTTGGTTTATTGAACCAACATGTACTTTGAAGTTAAACTATTTCTATATGTATATATATATTTTTTTGGAAAATTAATTGACATAAGTTCATTGGCTAAATTTTATTTAATATTTGTTTATGAACAGTTTATAGGAAATCTCATATAATTATTTTTTGGCATGTGCGATACCTAAAAATATCCTTTGTGATAAATATTACAAGTTAAAAGACTTACATGATTTAATAAGAAAATAAAATCTTTATTACAAAATCTATATAAAAAATCTCATTTAATTATTTTTTGGCATGTGTCATAATTAAAAAATATCCCTTTGTGATAAAGTTTCTTACTAGATAAGAGTATAAATAAATGTGTATGTTAATGACTAAAATTGGAATAAAAATACAAAGTTTTGTAAATATATATATTTAATATATAGTTGGGAATAAAAAGAAGAGGACGTTCCACATGAAATGCGGTAAATGCTTTCTACTCAATTGGTAAACTGATGATCTTCATATAGATTTCATGTCACAAAAACGTGTAAATAAATAAATGTTTCTGAATGATTTATATTATTTTCGTGCAGTGTTTTTTAATTTTAACCAACCTCGTGATGTAATTACCTCTTCCATGACAGCTAATAATTTTATACTTTTTAAAAAAAATTGGCACCAACTTCCCTATTTTGTTACCAAGAATTTTTTTTTTGTTTTTTTCAATCGATAATATCTGATTCAGAATTACAAACCATACACTCTACTTTTCTTAGCCAGAGCATCTGCTTTATAATTTAAGAGTCCGGAAATAACCGATAATGAGCAAGAAGAAAACCGAGAACAAAGCCTCCGAAATTCCTCCTGGTATGGTATGAACGCCGGCCACTCCTTTGGATGCTGGATAATTCGAGATCTTTACTTCCTGAATTTGGAGCTCCGCAAGCGCTCCCAAGACCCAAATCAATGCCTCTACCTCCGCATGGAGAGCTGATAGACATCGATGAAGTCGCATGGATCCCGAACATATTCCTTCCACCGAGTCTAGAAAGCAAATCCAACCGATCTCCATATAGAGACCAATATCCTTCAAGAACGCATCCACGTAGCATTTATAACCCGTGAAACTGAGATTAGTTGTGGTAGGGAATATCATGGCTGATTTGAGCGAATTATGTTTAGTTACACTTAGTTGCCCTATCCAATATAACTCTAGGATTCAGATCTTCTTGTGTGAAGCAGAAACCATTTCGTGCTTTCTAAATGTGCCATATATTCCATAAAAAACTTCCAGAATCCATCTGATGTGGAACTATAAATTCATAGTTAAAGTTTATATTTAAACTTTTTATTATATCTAATATTAGAGAAAAATTGAACTTTAATGCTTTGAAATCTTTTAAAATGACTACTTATGATACTAAAATATTACTTGTATTATTAAAGACCCACAAATTATGATCAAAACCAATTTTAAAACTTAAGAATGTAAAATATTTAGTTTACAAGAAAAATGGAGTAAAAATGTAAAAATAAGTATTAAAAAACTATAACCCACACGTTTTGATTTTTTTTTTCACTCCAATTTTGAAAGTAAACCAAACCGAACCGGAATCTCTAACTATAATTTATTTCGTGGTTATGAAAGCCAATTTGAGAAACGCGACATAACCAACTTATTATGGGCTCATATTCTTCATGTTGGGCTTCAAGAAACGGCCCAAAATATATAAAACACGATATATTTGTGTTGTGTGTATTATAAGATCATTATTTATTACTTTTCGTTGTTACTAATTTGTATAAAATAATTCTTAGAAATTCATAAATTATTCGAAAAAAATAGAAATTAATAAATTATAAATCCTTAATATACATCAGTTAGTAACACATTTATGGATTATTTAAAATTTATACAATTTCCAAATATGTTTAACTCGTAATATTTTATGTATTTATTTTATTTTATTTTAACGGTGATGTGTTTGTCTTTATACTCCTCACCTAACACAATCCTGAAGACTAATAAGTCTAGACTTTTGCTTTCTTAGTGAGAAAGCCAATTATATCGCCATTGAAGTCAATTATATAATTAAATTATTTAATAAATAACAAAGAATTGTTTTCTAAATAATATAAAATAAAAATGACAATAGGATCAAAATTTTCCTAATCTATGATGCAATCTATGACTTCATCAAGATTTTGAGGCTAGTGGGGTGGGTAATTTGATAAAAAAATGTTTGATAAATTAATAGTTATAATTTTAGAGGATATTTAAATATCATATATTTAATTTTATAATTCTAATAATAGTTTAAAGATTGAGAAATTAACTAAAATAGTGATTTGGTTACTTCATAATTTTCTTTTTAGTTGTAAAAATGCGATCTTGATATAATTATTTTTTTGTCATATAAATTTAATACCATTATTTAAATAATTTAAGTACAACTAAACCTAAAATAAATTATTAAAACAGAAAAGTTATAGGTAAAAAGCCAAATATAGAAAGTACCATTTATCTCAAGAACTAATTTTATAATTTTTGTTTTTTTATTTTTAGTGTTTTCCTTTTTGGTGTATATACACTAAAAATAAAAAAACAAAAATTTTAAACCAAAAATCACTCTACCATTCATGGCCTAGAAAGATCTTTAAACTTTTTGTTTTTGTTGTTATAAAATGTTGTTGTTTTTTTATTAATATTATACTATAATTGATAGTTTATTAGTCAATTCATACATATTGAAAATAATGGGATTCGATCTACAAATACGTTTATTTTTAATAGATTTATCATTATCACTAGATTTGGTTAGTTCATAATTTTCATTTTAGTTGTAATAATGCGACCTTGATATAATTATTTTTTATCATTTAAATTTTATACCATTATTTAAATAATTTAAGTACAACTAAATCTAAAATAAATTATTAAAACATGAAAGTTATAGGTAAAAAGCCAAAAAATATAGAAAGTATCATTTATCTCAAGAACTAAAACCTACACTAAAAAAGAAAAAAATTAAAAACTAAAAATCAAAAAATTTAAACCAAAAACCACTATACCTAGAAAAATCTTCAAACTTTTTGTTTTCTTATTGTAAATTATAGTTGTTGTTTGTGAATATTATATGATAACTAATGGTTTACCAGCTAAATTCCTTATATTAAAAGCGATGGAATTCGATCTTTAAATGTGCAAATATACGTATTTTTAGTGAATTTATCACATGCCACTAGATTAAACGTCATTTATTTGTAAATTATTGTTCATATATCTAAAATCAATAATTAAGTTTATTAACAACCTATAGTGATATTATAATTTATATACAAATTGTATTCATCAAGATTACTTTTTTTTTTGTCAACGGCAAATTATGTTGGGCCACAACTGGCTGGCCCAATAGCCAAATTCCTAGATAATATAGACAGGGGGACTCGATCCTGGTTGTACAAATAAACTGCCTTAGGTGGACTTATCGCCTATCATTAGGCTAAGAGCCAAGATTACTTAAGAAGCTCAAGGTTTCTTTATGGAAGTTGAGAGTTCCCTTTCACATTTCATTTTTCGTCTAATAAAAAAAATCATCTTCTCTTTGGATACATATCCTCTTCAACATTATTTACCGTCACGTCTAAGCATACGTGGCATTATATCTATCACTTCACGTCACTATCTAAACCCTAAACCTTCTTATATTATACATCAAAGCTCTCTCGTATTGATCATCACAATACCATCAACTAAAATCTCATCAAAAACAAAGCCTCTTGAAGAAATGGAAGGTTTGATTCCATTTTTGTACAAAGCCATTGTTATGTATAGAAGAGAAGGAAGCTTTTCGTCTGTTTTGTTAAGTGATCATCATT